>JAPMOR010080430.1:2654-15250 GCA_026543865.1 Argiope aurantia | reverse complement strand
CGAAATATTATCGTAAAGTACTTCTTAGAAACATTGTTTACATGACAAAATTGCGAAAAATATTAATAATATATCTTTCTTAACATTGAATAAGTGATTGGTGTGCAGTTCTGAACGTATTTCGTGGATGTTTGCAATTGCTATAGGATAATTGAATAGATTATTTTTTAATTGAGTCAGTTGGAATTCCGTAAATGATTAATTCTCTATTTGAAGAGACAATAATTATTGATCCAAAAGATATCAGCCGTCAGCATATAATTATTTGACTATAATTACAAATTTCAGTGTTCAGTATCTACGAATTTTTGGAAGGTATAGCCTTGTGCGTTATTTTATTCATTCTATAGATCAACTAACTGGAAACTGTGTTCATTTGAATTTGAATGGCATATTTCTACAGGAAGTAAGGAGAGATAAAATAAAATGCCCCGCCATTTGCACAGCCAGTTTGCTTTTATAGTGTTACAGTGTAATGTGGTTATTGTTAAGTGATTGCCACTATTGGAGTTAAATTTTGTAAAGACGTTATAACGATTTTTGGTGCTAAATTCAATTCATATTCAAAGTTATACAATATAAATACATTTTTCCAAAACAATTATACTGAAAAGAAATTTTTTTTGTTTATTTAGAAGATGATGGGGAGTTTGTTTTAAAACATACAGTTCCAAGCTTACGAACTATTGCTGAACAACAATTAACAAATTCTACCCAATTTTGTGTTATAATATGTACATTTAATATAATATAATATAGATATAAATATAATTAGATATATTATATACTAATATAATATAATATAGATATAAATATAATTAGATATATTATATACTAATATAATATAATATAGATATAAATTTCCGTCGTTGTTGATTTTCTAATTTAACAACCTTGAAATTTGGTAAAGGAATAAATCTTTTCCTAAGAAAAGTTCTTGAGATATTTTTTCCTCTACGGAATTACGGAATGTATCTTTAAGTGCATCTGAGCATAAATTAATTAAATATCGATCCATGAAAGTATTTTCAAACTTCTTGTTTTAAATTAGAAATAAATGTTGAATAATGACCTCAACATATTTGAAAAAAAAAAAGATAGTTAAATTAGAATATCAGATGCAGGGATTTTAGTTTCAATTTTTAACATTATTCAGGGAAAGGACTGATATTAAAACTTCTTAAAACTCAGTAAAGTATGACACAGTTTCAAAAATGGTTCTTTAAAACAATAATTATTTGCATTTTTTATTGGTGCAAAAAATTTCTTTCTACAATCAATAGAAAACATTCCATTGAAAGCCAAAAAAAAAAAAACTTATTCAAAGTGAACGATTAAATAAAAAAAGTATCAAAATTTAATTTTGAATTTCAACTTTTAAGTTAAAATTGGTCCAGAGACCGGTAAACAAAGTATCATTTCTTTAAGTCCGACGGCTTTGTTTAAATTTAATAAAAAGAAAAGAAAAGAAAACATTTCTAACAGGTTTTGAATAATAACTTCAATAAATTTGAAAAAAACACACACAATTAAATTAGAGTTTTAGAAACATAAATTTTAGATTCAATTTTGAATATTAATTGAGAAAAGTCATTAATGCTAAAAAAGTTCTCGCATTTTAATTAGTTAATGTCAAAAGTGAAAAAAAAACCTCTTTTCAAGACAAAATATGTTGTTGTTGTTGTTTTTGTTGTTGTTGGGGCAAAAATGTATTTTCTTTAAACTGAAGATACCATTTCACATTTATAAAAGTCCAAACAACCATCTTTCTTTATATCATCCCCTTTTTTGTATCAGCGTTTGAGATGAATGCAAAAACTCGCGCCCATCAGGAGCAATATATGCTTCATACTTGACTGCACGTATTACGATAGCATGATTGCATTTACTAACAATTCCAAAGTTTTATTCAAACCGAAAAAGATAATAGAGCAAAGAGTTCCTTAATTGAACCCAAATTAAATTCGTCATTTGGTATTATTCATTCATTTTGGTATCGAAAGTCATCGATAGTCACACTCCTATTTAACTCACTTTCCCAATAGTCAGTATCTCAGTATCAGTAGTCAGTATCCCAGTCAGTATCTTTCTCAATAGATCAGTATAACGTAAGTTAGCAGAGTGCCAATACATGTAAATATGAGTGATCTATGAAAGGTGTACATTTTCCATAAACTCAGATTCTGACACTGACTACAGATTTCCTTTAAGTCTGCCATCAACTCAGTCTCAGAGTTCGGAATTTGGCTGAACATGGCTTTCATAACGAGAATCAGCTTTTCATTTTCGATGGACGCTGACATTATTATCAGCATCTTGTGAACAATACAATACATATAAAAACAAACTTTTGAGAGGAAATAAAGAATGGTTAAGTCTGGATAGAAAGCTACCATAAATCCTGATCTGAACAAGCCAATAGTGGCTATTAAAAGTTCAATAAAAATTGAAAAGGAAATACGTTTCTTCAAACAATTCAGTGCTTCCGATATAACATCAAAAAATCGCAATGTTTGTTAAAATTCCCAACTGAATCTTCTGGCTTAATTTTATAAAGTAACCGATCTAGGCAGATTCCAGAATGTATACAAATTGCACTGTGAAATAATCCAAAAATAGAAAAGAAAAGAGCAGCCACAATGTAAAATAAAAACCCAATAGTTTGAAAAAATATTAAACAAACTTTTTGATGTAAAAATCGTTTCACTCTATTGTTAGCACATAATCTTTTTGTCAAAGACTTATCCGAGGAGTTGTTAAATAATGAAACACTATGCCTACATAAAATGCCATTGCTGAGTCGAAAACGAAGAAAATTGTTATTAAGTATCTCATTTTTCTGAAATTATTCTGTCCAATCATTTTGTACATTTCTCAAGGTTTAGTCATTCGGAACATTTCTTTTCTGTTTTTATATATTTATATGTACAATGTCAGTGTCAGCGTTGCAGTCAGAACTGAGCCATTCCATTTCTCACGTCATCGAATATTGCCATGTAACATATTATTACTATTAACGATATAATGGAAGTGATAAGCATAAAGTATTTGCCGAAACAGTACGTTTATTTAATGCTTTTGGTAAATGAACAGTTCTTTCTAATTCTATAATTCTCCATCGTTTCGATTCTAACGAAATGGAAAAAAATAAATAATAGTACAAATTTATTTAATTATGGCGTTTATAATGATCTCTTTTTTTTTCTTATCCTTTTCGTAAATTTGACGGAAGGCTGTTTCGATATTTTGGTGAAAAGTTTAGTTCTTCCTCAAGCAATGAGCTGTTTCGTTTTAGAGATCGTTTTTTTTAATGAACAGTATATCAGTTTAACTAATTTATAATAATACGTATAATACTAATAGTACTTACCTCAATAATAAGGGCTCTTTCATGCAGAACTTTTGAAGATTAAATAGACACATTCTTCAATTTTGAAAAAATCTTGAGCTTACTGTAAGCATATTTAAAGGTTTCAGTTATTCTTTGAAGAAACTTTAATAACTATTTTAGTATTATATTGTGCATTTTACTTCATTTATAGCTAGTCAAATTCAACTGATTATCTTATTTTAAAATTCTGACTGAATATTCTTTTTAGAAAATTGTTACCGAGACACGTAGATAATAAATATTATTTTTCTGAGCAAACTGAATTTTCTGTTATCTTATATAAGCAAGCTAGTAAAACTTCGTTTGCGTAACTGTAACTGTTTTTCACATTTTCTTCACATTCATTGAGGCCATCATTTATACACCATTACTTCATTTACTCTGTATATTGGATTTGCGGAAATAATTTTGTTTTTATTTTTTCATATTTAATTAGTCCAAATTGCATGAACGAAAATTGGAGATTTCAAAAGACGAATTTTAAAAGTGCTGGGATCTTTATTTTTTTCTAAATGCATGAACAAAGGCAGAGTTTCCACAGAATCCAGAGATTCTAATTTTAACTGTATATTCAGATAATTTAATTTATTTTGGTAGAGTGATTTATTTTCCCTTTCATAGCATAACCACTGCATTAGATAATTGTTGTTAAAATATCGCTTTCCTATTTACGGAATTAAGAAAAATATCTATTTATCTCCTGATGAATTGAGCATAATTTCGGACATTAGAATACTTTCAAAATTCGATTTTCGGTAGATAATATAGCTCGTGAAGCATCTTTGTAAGAAGAGACCAAAAAAATATTGAAGACTTGTATCCTACATAGAGAGGTTCATAGGAGGATGTTGAACTTCTTCAATTTAATTAAGTTCCCCCACTTCTGAGATTTCTCAGATGTGTATTTAAAGTATGAGAAAAGAATCCTTCAGAAATTCTTTTTGCATTATATATTATTTTAAATAGAAATATAATATCTTTGTCTGAAAGCGATATTCGATTCTGAAAAAGAGAAAACGTTTTGAAGCTGCTTTGAAAAAACTGATTTTTAATTTCTGATGAATTTCGCGATCAATCTAACTATAGTCATTCACAACTGTAGAAAACTGATGTTTGAATTGCTTGCAAAGTTCTTCAATTGACAATTCAATTCACTGAATAAAACTGAATCTTATCGGGTTCTATTGTTTTTAGATGGTGATGTATTATGATGAATTGATCTTTTAAATTGTGAAAATAGAGTGAAACATTTAATATACTTAATTAGTTTAATCCCAACTTTCTTTTCAAAAAGAAATTATTTCATAATTAGACGTCAAAGTTTTCAGAAATGCTTCAATTCATATCAGATCAAACCGTAATTGAAAATGCTTTATACTCGAATGGAGGAAAAAAAATTGATTACGTATTCATTGCTAGTAATCTCTCATTTTCTTTCTGCAGTACCAATACGAAATTATTCCAATATTCTCATAGATCCCATTTTTATTTTCAGTTTAAAAGTTTCAAACACTAAAAATATTTTGTGAAATTCACAATAGAGAACAATTCATAAATCATAGATCAACAATATTTTCCAAACCTTTATCGCTAGAATTTTTCTATATAATTTTAGGAATAATGAAGCTAGTTAATTCTAATTCCATTTCTAAAAGAAACATAGAACTGAATGATTTTCATTATAATGAAATTCTTCTCTGAGAAGCCTTGGTACTATTAATACAAAGTCATAACCAAAAATCATTTACAATTGTGACTTAGAAATTAATGCGTTTGATCTCAACCTACATTCATTTATCTATAATTTGTCAATTTTGCATACACTAATTATAGTATCACTACAAGATTATGAATATTAATTTTAATATATTTTAAACTGATAGATACACGCATAGTGATGCTTATAAATATATGAAAATTAAAATATGATCGAATACCATTACACAATGATACTACAAGTAATTATATAAAACATTTTTCTGTGTGGATTAGAGAATACGTTCTATGATTCTTTACTTAATATTTTAATTATTATTATAGTAAATATTTTTCTCTTCATCTTAAGTAATTACTACAATTATATTTTAATCCAGAATATTTTAAAAAAACTCATTTTAAAAATTTTCAAAAAATCATTTCAGCACTCTTAAATATCAAAAAAAAAATGTATTAAATAGGTGGTAAAAAATGCGGACAAATGTATATAAAGGTATATTTCAATCATTAATATTTTGCTCTTATCTTTTTCTGGATATTGGTATTTTCTTGAATATTCGATGTCGCTGCAAATTTAAGGCGCATTTCCAGTAATCTATACATGCCACAACCCAGCTCCATTTCGTCAACAGAGGAGAGTAACTCAATCCCATTACATTACACTCCCTCAGGATATACAGAACTTCCATTTTTATATGACGTTAAAGAAACCATATGAGAAAGAACTGCATGTGTGCTTTCGAAGAGTAGTTATTTTCTGTTTTGATATCTGAATAGCATCTTTGTCTAGAATGTGATACAAGCCTTTCATTTTATTATTATTACAGCATCGAAAATTTCTGTATGTTGTTTACAAGATGCTATTTATAATTTCAAATAAGATCTTGCAGGTCTTCAGAATATCCGAAAAGTCCATTTCTTTGTCGATCGTAATACTTCGTTTACAAGAAAGTGAAATACACTGGTGTGCAAAACTTAAGCAACAGGTATGTTTTTTGCCATAACTTCACGAGAAATCATCTGAGAGACATGAAATTCAGAAATGAGATGCCTGTCCTGACGACAACTCCAGAACCACCGAAACGGTCTCTTTCCGTGATGTTACAAGCGATTCCCAACGCCAGTTGATTTGGAGAGAGGTCGGGACACGGTTTCATCCCAGTAACATCACGGAAAGAGACCGTTTCGGTGGTCCTGGTGTTGTCGTCTGGGGAGGCATTATGATGAACGGGTGGACTGAGCTCCACGTTTTCGACAGTGGTTCTGTAACTGGAGATAGCTATTGTCAGGAGGTGATCCTTCCCCATGTGCGTCTGTTCCGAGGTGCCATTGGATCAGACTTCGTTTTTATGGATGACAATGCGCGGCCACACAGGACTCATGCTGTTGAGGAGCTCCTGGAAAGTGAAGATATCACTCGAATGGATTGGCCAGCGTGCTCCCCTGATTTAAATCCGATAGAACATGTGTTGGATGCTTTGGGGAGACGCCTTGCGGCACGATTACATCCTCCTGGGAACACCCGACAACTTAAACAGATGCTGATTGAGGAATGGGCACTCTTACCTCAAGAACTGTTGGACAACCTGGTTCTGAGTATGGAGAGACGGTGCGAAGCAACCATTGCAGTAAGGGGAGGGCATATCCCATACTAAGGAACATCTGCTTGCTGTTCTTGCTGTTGGACAGACAATCATGTGTAACGATACTATGAGTTCAATAAAGCCTTTTTTTTTGTTTGTTTGTTTGATTCCATACTGTATGCATTGTATTCATTTCTGCGCAACTATGCTTTCATCATTCTTTCAGAACAAAATGCTGTATCTCATTTCTGAATTTCATGTCTCTCAAATGATTTCTCGTGAAGTTATGGTAAAAAACATACCTGTTGCTTAAGTTTTGCACACCAGTGTAGTATCTAGCTAGTTTCGGATTTTCGCTTTACAAGATTTTTTTAAAAGCTTAATCTATGCGTACATAGAATTGTGATCTTAGAAGTAAAAGTCAATGCTTCTTTCTGTATGGAGAAAGATTGGGACGGGTACATGAAATCTGGTGCCAGACACTTTTGCACAATTTTAATTCTTCAATTTATTTTCTCTTCACTTTTAAAAAGAAAAACAGCCTAACAGAAATACTATTAAAGGCAATAAAATAGATTTTACAGAGACATACTAGCGATTCTACTGGAATGAGAAAGGTTTTTGACAACAAGAATATTAAAACTTACTTTAGAACAACAATAAATAACTCGTTTTTCAATAGGATGAAAAAGTTTTCTATATATAGTCATCATAAAATGTGAAAATTCTCGAAAAATTAATATCGTATTAAATCTCCTCATATTAAATATTAAAATTTGGGCATAGAAGTTTATTTAATCTCCATTGCGTACGAATGGATGCCAAATGTTTTGGTTTTAAGCAACAAAGACTAATTTAGTCAAACACAGAATAACACTTTTTTAAATATAGTTTATAAAATACATATATAATGGAGAATTCTCAACAACTGCACTCACAATTAACTCACTTTCCCAATACTTCCGATTAGAATTTCATGTATTAGCAAAGTGCCAACAGACGTAAAAATGAGTGATCTCTGAAAAGTGTAAACTTTCCACAAACTCAAATTCTTACATCGTCCAAGGACTTTCTCAAGCCACACCATGAATTCTGTCTCAGAATTTGGAATTTCTCTGCACATAACTTGCATAACGAGAGTCAATTTTTCATTTAAGATGGTGGCCGAAATCATTATAAACATCTGATGAACAAATCAGAAAATCCCAAAAACACATCTGTGAGGTGGAATAAAGAAGAGTTATGTTTGAGTAGAAATCTATCATATACCCCGATCTGAACAATGTAGTCATGATTATTTGAATTGCAATAAAAATTGAAAACTCAAAGTGTTTTTTCAAACAGTTCATTATTCCCAATATAAGTGCAAGAACCCACAAGTGTTTATGCAAATTACAGGTTGATTTCTCTAATTTAATTTTACCAAGTAAAATATTAAGGAAGGCTGTAAAACATATGCAATTAAGACTGTAAATTGTACCAAAAACCGATAATAAAACAGTTACCACAATGTGAAACGAAAGTCCAAAGGTTTGGTAGATTATTAAATAAGTATATGAACTTAAAAATCTTCCTATTGCATCGTTAGTACAGAATATTTTTTTACAGACTTATATGAGAATTTGCTTAAATAATATAACACTATAACTACATAAGATGACGCTGCAACGACGAAAACCAAGAAAATTATTAGTAGATACCTCATCATGCTGAAAGCATTCGGTCCAATGGTTTTCTGTACGCTTCTTACGTTTTCGGTTATTTAAAACATTTCTCCGAGGCTTCTATATATTGATACGCGTAATGTCAATAACGACACTAACAAAAAGAAAAGGGCCATTCCGTTTCTCACGTCATCGAACATTGCTATGTAACATATTATTTCTATTAAAAATACAATGAAAATCAAAATATAAAGTATTTAATGTAATTGCCAAGAAATAAATGACTTTCATGATTTTGGCACATGAACAGTGTTTTGCCCCATTTTACGAATGTTCATCTTTTCGATTCCAACGAAAAGGGAAAAAATTATGCCTTAACCAAAATCCATTTAATCTACGGTTTTCATAAAGACTGCTTGTATTTATTTTTTTCTTAGGTTCCTTGGTCGAAGTCTTTTTTTTTTTCGATATTTTTACGCGACTCATGAATTCAACCCTTGCAATAATCTGTTTCGACTTCTTTATTATTTATTTTAGAGAAGAAATTATTTTCAGTTCAATTTTTTAATAATGATATTGTAATTTTATCCCTCAGTAATGAGAATTCTTCAATTCAGTGTCTTTTGAAGATAACTTCATGGAAATGCTTTCCTTCCACTGCAGTGCAGTATGCAATGCATCATTATCTCATACTGCATGTATTTCCTGCATGTATAATACTGTATATTTTTCATGATGTGTTGATTGCTGGACGAACAAACAATAAGAAAGATCAGAATTATCCATTAATCTTACCAATCATCCATTTATTTGCTATCAACGAACTCTTGCCTGACAAACTTATTTTAAAAGTCTGACTCAATATTCTTTCCAGGAAATCGTAGCGAGGTTGGTATAGGGTGAAATTTAATTTTCTGTTCAAAACAGAAACCCCATTGTCAAAAATACACCAGTTTGTGAAATTTTATTTTCATTTTTTTTAGTTTTTTTTTTTTTTTGTTACTTACAGGAGCATCATCAATTCTAAAATTTTAATGTGTTTATTGCTTTCATTGTTATAGATGAAATTTCCTTTTTTCCGTCTCCTATTCAGTTACTCAGACTATTTTATTTCAGTTCCATTTTTCTCTCAGAAATTGGGAACTCTGACGTCCTTTATCTGAAAATTACTTGCATGTATCAAAAATAACAATCAAAATGAAAATGCAAACTTCTGTTATCATGATTTAAAAAAAGTAGTTTTTAATTTTACACTTTAGGAAACTCTTTTCTCCTACTTCTTACAGAATTTAACTCTTCCGTTCTCATCATTCTGAATACAATAAAAGATCGAAGACGTTCAAAAGACTATTTATAAAAGATCTGTCATCTTTAGTTTTTTTCTGAATGCATAAACATTAGGCAGAAAATTTCTACGAGCCTGAGATTTTTATTTTAACTATAAGAAAAGATAATTCATTTTTTTGTCAATTATTTCTTTCTCCCATTCGTAGCTTAAGCAATGGCAATGAATCACTACTTGTTAATATTTCGCTGTATTATTTAAGAAAAATGTTCTGTGTTAATCTTCTATTGGACTTTGCATATTTTTGTGCTTTAAAATACTTTTGGAACGTCATTTAGATAAAAAATATTATAAGGAAATTATAATTATATTTTATACTGCTTTTAAATAAAATATTAAAACAGAATTCGGAAGTTATAACATGCATACAGAGCCTCTGAGAAAGACATTGATTTATTCATGAATTGAAAAAATCTCGCACTGATCTGGGATATCATAGTTGTTCATATTAAAGTATATACGAGAAAGGTTCTTTTGAAATTTACATTTTATATGTTTATTAGGATAACAATTGTTTGATAACGTGAGATGAACAGAAGATGTTTTGAAGATTTATCGATTATGAAATCCTGATTTTTTATCAGCTAATGTGTTTCAAAACAAATTTTTGATAAGCAATTTCGAACTATTCGAAATTGATTTTGAATTCCATGCACAGATTCTTTATAAACTATCTATTTCACTGAATAAATATTTTAGTGTTTCTTATGTGTTTGATACTTGATAAACTAATCTTTGAAATATCGAATATAGGTAATATTCTTTATTAATTTCGTCTGAATGTCCTTTTTGAAAGCGTTTTATTCATTTGTCCTTGTTAAGGCTTCACAAATTTAATAATCGACTAATTTTTTACTAATATATATATATATATATATATATATATATATATATATATATTCGCGTTTTGGCAAAGTTGCTGTAAACTTTCCGGTAAATGTCCGATCTTTTCTTGATTTCGGGGCTTTGGCTGGCCAATTCACAAAGTGGCTTGAGGCGATCGGCCAAAGTAGGAAGAAAGAAATCAAGAGTAAATTGTTTTACATACTGTTAAAAATTAAGTATTTAAAAATGAGTACTTTTGTGTACTGTTCTTTTTAAGTACTATTATTTCAGAAATTAGTTCAAATATAAGTGACACCTCTGAGTTAAAAATAAGCTTAGAATATATAAAAATAGGATCTCGCGTTATTCTGTTCTCATATTAAAGACACAATAGAAATTATTCAATGAACGTATATACTGTAACAACGTGATAGTGTGAAGATTAGATTTGCGCCCTTGAAAATGACGAATTATATCTTGAGCAGGCGTGTTGCGTATCGTGTATGAATATAAAGGCAAATTGCGTACTCAATTTTCAACTACCTTTAAGAATGATCATCACTGCTCCATAGATCTAATGTTAAAGATCCCAGATCACATTGTCTCCCGAAATATCGCTTCAAAAATATGAAATCTTTTGCAAAGACAAATAGCAAATATAAGGGCTAATTGAAACAAATATGAAGGAAAAATAGTTTTTTTGTTAATATTATTTAAAGACATTTCTTTGTTGGCTTCATCTGTCAAATTTTACCTACAACATGTCCTTATATATATTTTATACATAAATGTCATTATATTTATTTTAATTTACTCTTAAAATTTAGCAATAGGTCTATGAGGCAGAAAAAGTCAGACGATCACCTTTAAAACATTTCTTGGAATACCTGCATTTGTTCGAGTTAACCTATTTGGCAGCTCATTGGGCTGCAGATCGGACGGTCTGTGTTCGAATCCCTCTGGGTCCAACCATGTGAATCGACATTTCTTTTTGAAAATTTAAGTTTGCACTGTACGGAAACTGTAAGGACTCCGTAAGACTATACGGAATGTTTTACACGAGGGACGTTATTATGGAAGGGCAGCTAGAAAGAAACCATTCATCTCGCAAATAAATAGGAGAAAGAGGTTAGATTTCGCAAAATCCCACGTTGATTTATCCGAAGAGTTTTGGAACACAGTTATTTTTTCCGACGAATCAAAGTTTAACATTTTCGGCAGTGATGGACGACGATATGTGTGGAGGAGGCCAAATACTGAATTGGAAGAGCAACATTTAACAGCTACTGTAAAACATGGTGGAGGCAGCGTCTTAGTTTGGGGCTGTATGGCAGCTAATGGAGTTTGAAAGCTGTATTTTATTGATGGTATTATGACAGCACGTACATACAGTGACATTTTGCGCCATAACTTAAAAATCAGTACCCAAAATCTTGGCTTGGGAACATCATTCGTTTTTCAACAAGACAATGACCCCAAGCATGCAGCGAATCTCACCCGTGAATGACTACTCTACAATGCTCCTCGCCAATTAAAAACTCCACCTCAATCGCCTGACGTCAATCCAATTGAAAATTTATGGCATCTACTAGATCTAGAAATTAGGAAACATAAAATTTCAAGTAAAGACGACCTCAAACGTTTACTCTTGCAAGAGTGGCACAAAATTCCCAACAGTACAACAAAGACCTTAGTTTCCTTTATGAGAAATAGATTACAAGCTGTTATAGATGCAGAAGGTATGCATACAAAGTACTAAACATATACTGATTTTGTTTTCGATCATAATTTTGTCAATTTCATAATTTTGTCAATTTCATAATTTTGTCAATTTCATAATTTTGTCAATTTCATAATTTTGCCAATACTTTTTTTATCATGTAAATTTTGGATTTTCTCGTAGATTTTGACTAAAATAATATTTAAATGAAAATTTCGTTATATTTGTTTGTCGTTATATTTGTCTGTCTTATGTTAAAATAAAATTTGTAAACATACTTTGCTAGCAAATATGATCATTTATAGGCAATTGCCAATACATTTTTATCCACTGCATATATATATATATATAT
>JAPMOR010080421.1:113779-125523 GCA_026543865.1 Argiope aurantia | reverse complement strand
CAAATAAATTTCATATCAGTCAATTTTTAAAATCAGTTTCTTTTAACTTTTACTAGAATTAAATATAATGTAACTTATTGCATATAAGACTAATTTTTAAAATGTTCTATTTTAGGAAAATATTTTGAAAGAAAATGCGAATAATCTTACCTTTGCAACCAGACAGTTGTATAAAAACTATTTGTCTTTTAACAGAATATAAAGAAAGAAGCATGAAATAAGAAAACGATAATAATTGTTAAAAGTCTTGAAAATTTATATTATTCTTCATGAAAGTTTTGATTGGACGATCAAAATAATCAATTTGAAATAAATGGAATTTCTTGCTTGCTAGAATAATATAAAAACTATAGTGGAATAGAAAATAAAATCTAATTGTTTAGTGTGCATGAATCGGTTTGAGTCTATAGTGATACACTTTATATTTTCTTTTCAAAAGTTAGTTTTACCATTTTCGTTCCACAACTTTTAAAATTCTTCCAAATTAAAGTAGCTAAGATTTGAAGGGGAACTACCCGCAGCAGTCAGTTCACAACAAAATGAATTCAAAAGAACGGAAAAGCCATTTGACAGCAAAACGTTTATTGCAGTAGAAAACATTTCCCTCTAGAAATGGAACATAAGGACGGGATTTAACAGATGAAGTTTTTGATACGAGATAAAAGTCGAGAGAAATAAAAACTTCACGATAGAGAACATAATCTCACATTCAAGAATTTCAGACTTTCAGACTGAAGACAAAGATTTTCCTTCATTGGGAGCATATTTAATCTTTTGCTACGGAAGAAAAATTTTCCAATCGCCTGGATCTTTTCTCATTTTACACTCTCTTAGGAAGACCCAGAATTGAGTGCCTTTGAACGATATTTTGATTTGGAACGGAGTGTTGCTTGTGTCGAACTCGCAACAACAAGAGTCCAATTTCCAGTTTTCGTGAATTTACACGAGCACACTTCAAATGAAATGATCAAAGCATTCTGGTCTCTGAAGTGATTCTTAAAACGTATATTATCGATTGCACCCCGTTATTCAAATAAACATGAGTTTATGTATGTTTTGTTAGATTTTGTTTGGTATTAAATAATGCGTCAATCTTTGGCTTATGTACATCGATTCCATTAATTTGCATAAAAATAAATAAAATCACGTGAAAATAAGCCTTAATATTTTTTTTGTAAATTTAATATGATAAACTATGTGTTATGAGTCATCAATATTTAATCAAATCATATTTTATTTTCAATTATAAACACCTCATTCTTTGTTTGTAATAATTTCCCGAATGTTCTAAAAATGATATAAAAGAAACTATCATTTAACGCTATAAATGCGATCAATGATTTCATAGCATTTAAAAAAAAGATAATAATCCATTACACCAAAATAAAAGTAATAGTGGAGATAGTTTTATTATCATACTATAATTCAATGATGTTGTTTAGATAATTAAGGAATGTTACATTGTTATCTTTTTGAAAATTTATTATAACCTTTTTATGTCTTTAGTTTCATTTAGTGAATAATCTACTTTATGATTTAGAAAACAATTATATTTGGAATTAATTCTGTCTGAATGCTGCATTTCCTCAAATAAAACTTCAGTTTCATTGTTTTAATCTGATAATAGATGGTGTTATTTTGTATATCAAACAAAAGTTCTTGAACTTCCTTTCTGTATAAAATTATGCAATTACTTCTCGTATTAAATAAATTAATCTGCGAGTGGTATTTCCTACTTTGCGTATCGTATTACATACAAAACTTTGTAATGAATATGTAATATCTGTATTCAATTCATGAGTAGATTGCTTTGAAAACAAACACAACCGGTAAAAAGTTGACAATTTATTCCTTGCTAAACTTATTTTGGGAAAAAATAGATTTTAAAATATAGATATAAAATACATATATATAGATATAAAAATATTATTAATATTTAAGATATATATTAAGAGCTATTTATGAAACTCTTTTTTTATAAGCATCTTTTACATTTATATTGTCATAATGAAGGTTTTCCAAAATTCCAGTGAAGCATTTGACCTTCATTTTAGCAGAATACATTTTTTTATTCAATGAAAACATTTTTTTATTGTACAAAAATATATTATATGTTTAAATAAAAGAAAAATTATATTTCAAGAAATGTGTGCCACATTATTAGTTTTTAATTTAAAATCAATTAAAATTCGAAATTGAAAACAAATCATAAATTTGAACAGGATACCTATAAAACGCTTCATAAATTTTAAAATGTCTTAAAAGAATACAAAATAACTCTTTAATTAAATCATGCTTAAATTTATACATTGCCTCGAAATCTAAAATAATTTTATAAAATGATGCTAATAATCTTAATTGACATTAAAATACTAATTAAATAGGGATGGCGAAGTCCCCGCCCATATTCCTTTAATTTTACAATTTCATAAAGAACAGGCATAAGTTACAAGCAATATTTCTCTTTAATACAACCATACCTTTACAGTTCTAATTCTGGACCTCTGTGTTGGCTTCTAGTAGTTAATGAAGCACTGCAAATTAATTTTGGACGAGATACTAAAATAATTGCGTACGCTGAAGATTTTATCTGTTTGTGGCAGCGACTAGCAAGCATAAAATGCAAGATCTGGTTAATAGGGCATTAGAAAAATTAGATTGTTGGAGTAAGTATTCTCAGGTTACTTTTGAGTATGAATATATATATATATTTATATATATATATATATATATATATATATATATATATAACAGTTTTGATAGAGGGCCGCCAGTTAAAAAAAACACCGCAAATGTATGAGTTTCATGGAAATTAAAATTAAATTTTAAGAATTAACTTCTTCAAAATATATTTTATGAAAACGTATCTTGGAAATACGCGATATATTTATGTTAGCATAGAGGGCTTGCCTGTTGGAAGTTTAAAAAGTTCTAGCATTGAACCGCTATGA
The DNA here is from genome assembly GCA_026543865.1 of Argiope aurantia. Taxonomy (NCBI): domain Eukaryota; kingdom Metazoa; phylum Arthropoda; class Arachnida; order Araneae; family Araneidae; genus Argiope; species Argiope aurantia. The sequence goes on along the minus strand of JAPMOR010080421.1, from coordinate 122,572 downwards.
AACGAAATAGCATAAATAACTATAAGAAAAGTATCTTTATTTTATACCTGATCTGGTGAAAAAACATTAATTAGTTGATTAAAAACCGTAATTACATTTTATTATAATTTTGCATATATTGATTAGCAAAAACTCTATATATTTTATAAATATGTCGTTTTATTTATATATGCGTTGGAAGCCACTCAATAGGATTAAACATATTACTTTAATATTTGCCACATTATTTTCCCCTTCTTAATTTCTGCGTAAAAATTACTTGAATTCAGTTAAATTAATACCAAACCTATTTCGACCTATCAAATAAGCCGTTTTCTAATGACGGTCTCAATGTATTATTTAATCTTTTCAGAGGCGGTGGTCGCAAAAAAGGACATCGGTTTTAAAAATTTCTGTTAAAAAAACTATTGGTTTTAAAACTCAAAACACTGTTGGAAAAATGCAAATTGGGCAAAGGTGCTTTTCTAATGAATAACTGCCAACCCGAGCAATTTTATATATATATTTTTTGGTACTAATTTTATGCTAAAAATTCCTGTTTGCCGGAAATGTGGAAATTTTTTTGAGTTTTTAAGAATTGAGATTTTATCAAAATCCGTCACCAACTTCCATACAATATCCATGAGGTTTTAAATCATAATTCTTTTGAAGCTTCAAATTAGTTTAAGAACGAACCCAAATGGTAAATTTCTGCGTGGTCTCATTTGGGAAGACCGCCCAGTGCGGCATCTGTTTCTTCGTTCGTTTATCTTCTATTTTGTCGCCTCTTGTATCCGTGGGAAAGCTATAACTTGATATGTGTCAGAGAAAGGTACGATGCAAATTTTGTGTTAGAGGGGAAGGGGTTGTTTACTGTCTTCGGAGAAAAACCACCCATATTTGAAGCCAGAAAACATTACACAATTCAGATTTGTATTTCGTTCCAGATGACTTCTTATTTTTAATAATTATGCTCTCCTTAATTTTTTTCCCTTACAGTTTCGAAAAATGTGCATAAAACACGAATAATGTGCAAAACGTGCAATGTGCCATTGTGTGTTAGACAAAGACACTCCTACATGTTTCGAAAGATTTCATGCCAAATAATAATGTATTTTTTATTTTTTTATTTCTATTTGATATTTATCTATTTAAAAATATATATTTTATTCATAAAAATACATTTATAAATATAATATTATTTATAAAAATATATATTTATAAATATTGTATTATTTAAAAAATATATATTTTCAGTATTTTAGTTAGACAGGTCTTATTCTTAATTGATATTTCGCATTAAATAACTACAGTTTCTATTTTTTATTATTTATATACATAAGATATAATTTAGAAATTTCATATTAAAATTATCAATTACCTAAATTATTATTCAAATTACCTAAAACATAAATTTAAATGTTATTAACTTAAAATATTTATAATTACTGCTATTATAAAAAAATTGCTCACTTATTTCGAAATATTTTCTTATACAGAAATTGTTCCAGACACGCAGTGTTCTCAAATGAGGACACTATCCCCTGTGAAAGGAGAGCTTTAAAAAATATTGCAAAATCTATATCTACACGACCTAATAATTATATTAATTGTGTTTTTTCGTCATATTTCAAAATGTTTAATGACTCACCCCTGAGCGGGTTAATTGCCGGCAATTAACTGAATAATTAACTGATTAATTATTAATAATTTAATTTTAAATTATTAATAGATTAATTAGTTTATATTAAAATGATATATTTTTAAATAAATTTTAAGTAATTAACATGATTTAAATTCATTTTTCTTACATATCGTTTAATGAAGTATAAAATATAAATGCAATTTGTTTTTATTCATTTTGAATGATATAGTCTTTACTCCATAAAGGCTTTATAGATGTCTTTTATATATATATATATACGTTCAGCAATCTTTAACTTTTAATAATTTTTACACAATTTGAATTTAAAAAATTACGAAATGTCTTGCTTATAGCGAAAGAATAACTTGTTAAAAGCAAAATATATACCACTAATATATAATTATCTCTTATTAAGAATTGAAAACGCTTCTAATAAGTTAATTCAAATATATTAGAAAGTCATTGTTATCAGTTAGTTGAATACATGATTAAGGCAAAATGAAACGTAAATACTGCAATTGATTATGTGACCTTATTTCTATAAAATACACGTGAGTTGAAGTTTTACAAATTTGTACAGCGAAGTTCTAAATATACATTACATTTTATCAAATTGAACGATCCATCGCATTGCTTTTAAAAACGAATATCAGTAAAACTTACAAGCAGTAAGGAAACAAAATTATTTCACAGGTATTTTCCTTTTTATAAACTGGTACCTATATTTACTTATATTTTCTATTTATAAACTGGTATTTACATTTCCTACTTGTATTGTTGTTCAACTAAATCATTAGAATTTCTCTTTCTTAGAGTCATTAATTTTTGATAATACAAATCGCCCTATAGATTGTTTCAATCTACGAATCTATCGTATTATTCTTCATGCAATGACTTGAATGAAAACTAAATATCCTATTAATACTGATCTTGGAAAAGGATGGCAAATCCTATTGTACAAGTAAGGGAAGAAAGAATATTTTACATCTTCGTCATAATCCATGTCCTAAAATTCAAATGAAATTTAAAGTATATGTGTTTATAATGTTAAAATGACCTTCGACTTTATTAAAGGTCACAGGTTATCATAGCTTTCTTTTGTCCAGGATAGAAGCTTTTAGTTATTCCTTCTATTCGACATTTACTTGTACACATTAATCCATTCGTAACTAAACTCCTCACAGTGTATTAAGGCAAGTTTAAGACAAAAGTTTCACATTTACAATCACAAACATACAACGACGAGTAGCCGATTTTCTTTAGATGTTCAAATAGGTTCGGAAGCAAATTTAGCACTGAATGACTAAATTGAATTTACTCGAGAAATGTCGATTCCCCTATTCACAACTCGAAGCCTTTTAAGAATGTGGTTTTCTGGAATTCGATCCGACTATTAAAAAAGAACTTTCAAAATCAAATTCCTTCGTAACACATTTTAGATGTAGCAGCAGTTAGGAATTGGAAGGGAAATTGAAATGCGAGTCTTTTCCGTGTAGTGGCTGGACACCTCGTAGAGGCAATTTTTCTTCTCTCTGACTTTCACTACTTCGGAAGTTTCTTATTTTGTGGCCGAGGTATTTTTATTTCTACTCACTGCTATCTCATGAGTTTAGTTTTCTCCTCTGAATCTTTCTGGCTAGGATATTTCTTTAGTTTTGTAAGATTCGAGCTAATCTTTCGAAGACAGCGACAAACACAGAAAGAAGTTGAAAAGTGTTAAGATTGTTTTGTACCGCTTTAATTTCCTCCTGTGCTGTATGTAGTATTATGGCTAGTTCATTGAGTTATTTTTTATGAAGTTTATTTGAAATTGAAATTACTGCTTTAAAACAATGCATTGCCTTTATTGCTGGTGAGAAATAAATATATCTTAAACAGAAATAATAAATTTGAAACTTGATTGTAAACTCCGTGTTTTGAATATTATTCTCCACAATTTGAATTCTAATTGTCTGTAAAGAACAATATAATAAATACAATAGAGTACGTTAAATAAATAAATTTAATGCAATTATTCAATTATACAATAAATTTGGTTACATAATTGGGTATAATTTCTATTCTTATCAAACTGAATTAAATAAAAAAAATCGAAAACTATTTCAGATTAATCACCAATTAAAGAAAAAAATTATCTGAACTAAAATTCAGAAATAATTAATAGTGGTTATTTTTATTTCTAAATATGTGATTTGTATTTTTTTTATTGAACTATGACCAAATATGAATATACAGTACAAAACACTAGCATGAATTATGCATACATATTTATTGACACAGCTTAAATAAATACAAGTTAAATTTAAGACTTTACTGACTTATTTACTTTGCCAGCTCAAATCAGAAAGCATAAACCGTTTCTTGGATACGGTATATACATTATGTTCATTTTAAACCTTTATGCTCTTCGATTTTCTATTATATTTAAAATATTGATTATTTTCAAGCATTCGTACATTATTAATAAAGTCACATTTCATTGCAAAAAAGGAGAAGAAACGAATGAATTTCATACCTTTGCAAACAAATGTTTTTTGAAATTTTGTACAGAAGTTCCATTTGAATATGAAATACGAAAAACGTTAAGCCTGGAAATTCTTGAAATCAAGTTTCTCAAGATCCAAATATTCTATTTGAATTTTCATATTTATATGTATAATAACGTATAATATATATTTAAATATTAATGATTGAATTTAAACTATTTTCTCAATATCAAGATAAGCATAATCTTTTCGTTATACTGATTCCAATCAGATTCCATTATTGCTATTAACATTTACACTGAAATTTAAAATTCGAAGATATAATTGAAAAATACACTTCCGCGCATATTATTTAGGTCAAATAAAGATAAATACTATATTTATACAATTAGATTTTTTAACTATCAAGATTTATCAATGCATATTTCTAGGCTAAGGAAATAATTTATCTAAAAAAATCTCCAAATTTATCTAAAAATAGAAAAAAAAGTTCAAGGAAAAACCTAAATTCGTACATATAAAAATTAAAAAAAATAATAGCATTCATTCCAAAATAAAATTAGCCTCTGAATAAACATTTAATTTTGAAAAAGTAATCATATTATTTTAAAGATGGCGATCAACTGTTCTTGCATTTTTCTAATTCTTCAAAATATATGATTAAACTAAAAGCAAGGGTAATAGGAAAATACATGAACCTTTTGCTCTATACTTTTTTAATGTGTTATATTTCTAGGCTGAGGAAAAATTTTATCTAAGAAAAGAAAATATCCAAATTTATCTAAAAAAATAAAAGTTTAAGGGAAAAAATAAAGAAAAGTTCAAGGAAATAATAACCTAAATTTATTTATATAAAGATTTTAAATAAAATTATACCGTTCATTCCAAAATTAAATATGCCTATGAAGAAACACTGAATTTTGAAAAAAAGTAAATTCATTACTCTCAAAGCTCAGATGAACTATTCGAGCATTTTACTAACCAGTCAAAATATATGAGAAAATTAAAACCAGGGGGAAGGTGAAAACACATCAATCTTTTACTCTATGCTTTTCCAATGTGTTGCATTTCTAAGTTGAGGAAACAGGGTTTTGGGGATTATCTAAAAAAGAAAATCGCCAAATTTATCCCACAAAAAAATTCATGGAAAAACCTAAATTTTTTCTTTCAAAATATAAGAGTGATTATTACTATTAATTCCAAAATTAAATACGCCTTTGAAAAATTTATTGCATTTTTAAAAAAAAAAGTAATCACATTATTTTTAAGGCTGTTATTAACTATTAACCAGTTAAAATATAACAGAAATCTTTTACGATATACTTTTATAACTTAGTTTCAGATACAGAATTATAATACGAGTTCAAAATCTAATAATATTTTTGAATTCTTTCCCAAAGCCAGGATTATTGGAAAAGTGGGAATGAAAGTGCCTGTGAGCATCATTACTGAATCGTGAGCTTTCAATAATAAAAGTGAGTTTTGGAATTAGTTTAAGTAGTTTCCCTAACATATATTAATCCCTGTAGTGTAGATTTAGAGATTCAATCACCGTGGCCTTATCAGGAAGTTATTAAATAGTTAGAAATTTATGCGAATGGCACGCACCAAATAGACCAATAATTTGTAACCCTTTACTGTATATTAATTGGAGACCGTTCATCAAATATGCCAGCATTAGATAGCAAAGAATATATCTGTATTTCGTTATAAGAGTTGTATGATTGGTCTTCATTAGAAGTTTTATGAACTGGTGTTTAATATCTATCTCTTTCTGTATTGTTTCTGTTGATTTCATTATATAATTTGATAACTGGCTTGAATAGGTACATGAAGTGTGTCGGATTGTCAGATAATTCAATTCAATGCTTTTACAGCATCCATTCGTTTAGCAGGTTGAACTAAATTCCATAAATAGTAGACTATTCTGAAGTTATTTCTATGGATTTCATTATGTAATCAGATAACTGTATGCTTGGTTAACATCCTACAATAGAATAATGAGGACTGAATTCAAGTTAATGTATTTGAAAATGTTATTAATGTATTTCGATATGCAGTAACTGATCAGTTGATATTAAATCTTAACTTCATTAATATAGTATAAAAGGTTATGTTAGTAGAATTGCAATAAACTGCAAATATTAACCTTGTGACTGCATAATTTTTTTAATCACTATTTAGATACGATGTTTACAAATAAGTTCAAATATTTTTCAAACAAAGTGAACTGATATTATATGTTTCTCGATAATAATATGATATAATAAAAATCTGTAATCGCAAAAATCAACACTCTAAACTGCAAAAAAACACGAGATGCAATAAAAAATAGATTGTTTACCAACCCGCTGAAATCGCGGGTTAAGCAGCTGGAGGATTAAGACCCTTTGGACCCTAAGGGAGAACGACTCTTGAAAAAGCTGTTTCTTCTCCATATTTTCAAAAATAAAAATGCATTAATTGAATTCAGAAGTTAGTTTTCTGCAATAATTAAAAACATTTAGTCTTTGAATTTTTAATGTTTTCTACAATGAAGTTAACATAAAAAGTAAGAAACAGATGCAAGTAGGATAAAAATAATTTATTAATCACAAAATCATATACGTTAATTTTTTTAATAAGACAAAAATAGATAAATATAAATAATATAAAATAAGTTCTTACTTGTTTGAATAGCAATACATAATATTTCCTTTAATTTGTTTTATTGTCTATGTGCCACATTTCTGCAGAACAATCTATGAATTATAATCTAAGGACTATATATAATATTTTAAAAAGATATTTTTTACTTAAAATTTTCTCCCCTTTTCAATATATGTCTTTAAGTTAAAAAAACAATCATTTTCTTTGAAAATCTTTAAATTTCTAATCTCTAAAACCTCTGTATTGCTATGGTTTATGTGGAATTTAATTTTCATTTGCTATCTATCATGAGAAAATTATATTGCTTAGCCTAATTGTTTCTCATTTTTTTTATCTTCATGTTCCTTTTTAATACTAAAATTAAAATTGCATTTTATTCGTTTCTTTTTCTAATATATTAACAAATTTTAATCAAAAAGAGAAAATTATCATTCGTAAATACGACTTGAAAATTAATATGAAAATGATAATCATGAAATTCGAGCTCATTTCAATTTATCTCATTTTTTTAATGAAAAACATCTAAATTTAGAATATTATACAAGAAAGAAAAAATTACGTATAGATTTTTTATGTTATAATCAGAAAATAATGCAAAAAAGGCATTCTATCAAATCGCATATAATGAATAAAGGTATGCATGCATATTTCTATGAAATAAGATTACCGAAGTTAAATTTAGTGATATTTAGCTTATTCACTGAATTAGATAACTCTAATCTCATTAACAACTGTACTTTTAGTGCTATTGCAATTCTTCATTCCAAAAAGTTAGTAAATAATTAAAGCTAAAGAAATCGACATTAGCGAGAATAGTATTGTAATATTTCCAGAGAAATACTAAGTATAATTATTTTCATAAAAATGGCCTTCAGCATTTTTTTAAATTTACATAGTGCATTTATCATAATTTTTTCATTCAAAGAAAAAAACCAAATAATATTGGATTTTTAAAGCTGGTTGATGCGAATTAGAGTTTAAAATACTGGTATTATCTGTTGAAAATGTTTTAATGTGATTTTGCCACTTATGGGGAGGTGATATCTTCTTTTGAAATATTATATGATTATTAAAGAATCATAGGACAATAATTTTCAAAATTTTAGATTATTCTAAGCATTAAGTTAGATCACTAATAATAATAATTATCATAAAAATGGCCTTCATCATTTTTGTGATAATTTACATAGTACATTTAACATATTATTTTCATTGAAAGCAATGTTTGATGAGCATTAGAGTTCAAAATAACAATATAATATTTTATGGAAAATTGTTTAATGTTATTTTGATATGTGAATGGTAAAGATATCTTCTTTTAAAATTTTATAGGTTTATTAAATAATCATAGAGCTTGAAGATCTATAAATAATCGTAGAGCAATAGGATATTATATATATTTTTGCGTGGTTGCTTTCAAATAAACTTTTTTGCTATCTTTTTCCTAAATAGTTCCACGATAATAATTTTAATTTTTAGATTAGTGTCCTAGTTTCAAATTATATTTTTTGAGGACTCATTTTGTTATTTTTTTCAAAATATATACTTTTCAAAGAAGAAAATTCTATAAATTCAAGTTTTGACTAAAATTTATTTACTAGAAACTTTTTAAGGTGACTTTTTTCTTTTTATTTCTACAGACATATTGCGAATCTAAATGTTTTTAATGCTTCTTAATCGGTTTTTATATCATTTTTAAACTAATTGAAATTTCTACAAAAGGATAAGGTCTCCACAATGCATAATCAGGTATCGTAAAACCTTTTCTTGAAAAAAAATCGTAGAAAATAGTAGAGAGACTCCATGAAAATTGATTCTTCATATATAGTAAAGGAATAATATTTATCTAATATAAAATTATCATTATATTTATTGCAATAATACCAACTAATTACATTAATTAAAATTTCAGTCATATAAATGACATTTTAAAAAATGCAAATAAAATTTGAATATGATTGGTTCACAGTTCCACATTGTTCTTCTTTTCATAAAATTTCTTCTCTCAAGGTTATATATGCACCTTTATCTAGT
>JAPMOR010080421.1:101176-113679 GCA_026543865.1 Argiope aurantia | reverse complement strand
TATATATATATATATATATATATATATATATATATATATACATCATTCATCTTCATTCTCACTTTTGTAAATATTCCTTTTTATGCATCTCATAACAATAAAGAAATTAATCATCAAAATGTTTATCTTCCTTTTACAGGATCAAGTACATTAATTATGGAAATTTGAATCTATTTTGAGCCTGTAGGAACGAAATCAATTTAAGTTTATATAATATATAATAAATCTTCATTTATATTTACATTGTCAGTTGTGATCCTCTACTGTATACATGTGTAGAATTAGAATTATCTTAATTTTGGGATCTCTAATTTTAGTAGCGTAATTCAACGTAGAGTATTTGAATTAGTGACCTGAATTTAAAGAAAAATACTGCTGCAGCATTGTGAATAAGATGAAGTGGGGCATTTTATTTGTATGAGAAAAGCACTTTTAAAATTCAGTTACTCTCTTGTAATTCATCGTTTTAGTTTTGTTTGCTATTCTTTTAATTAATTTTTAACATATTTTTGATTCCTATTGATTCTGTTATATTATCGTGTAATGGGTTTTCTTGTAAATCCGTAAATGTTGCGGGTATATATTTCAATTTGTTCTTCATTTTGTAGTGCTTTAGCAGAATTTATGCTTCCTGATTATTTCTTCACTCAAATTAATTACATTACATTGGTTCTATGTAGAAACATAAAATATGATGATGTTTTTCAAAAATTCGTCTCATTACACAGGGGTGTATTCTCAGAATTAGCAATTACAATATTAATTCATTCCATTTGTCCACATTAATATTAGATGTATATCTGTACCTAAATTTCTTTGGACCGTTTTTTTCAACAGTAATGTTTTTATCTAATATTAAATAAAATTTACTGAAAAGTTCATAAGCAAATACGTATAATTAATGTCTGTTTATCCTAGATTTAAAGATTATATTTAAAAACAAATGAAAGAAGTCAGATTAAATAAAACTCCACGAAAATACGAAGAAAGCGTTTTCTTTTGTTGATCGTCGGATAATTTCATGAAAAAATAATATGATAGAGAAATTGTTCAGTAGTATTTTCATAGTAAAAATATATTAAAGTCAGAAATATTTTTGTGTTCAGGAGTGCAACTCTCAGGAGTTTAAAAACAAAAATATAAATAGTTCTACAGTATTCTATAGGTGATACTTCTTTGGTATACACGAATATAAAAATATGGAGAAAGCAAATATTCCAGCATGAATCGATTTAAATGTTATAATGTTTTAATAGTAATATTTATAGCATATAGTATTAATTGCGTAATGCACTCAATTCTTAAGATTATAACTTTATAGTATAGTAGTTATAGTAAATTTTTCATAAAATATTTCATCAATATTTTTTTTCCTTGAAATTTCTGAATTTCTAAATATGACAGTTAAAAGAAAAGTAATTAAAATCAATAGTACATTCATATTACAATTAATTACAGTACAACAATATTACAATTAATACATTCAATCAATGTTAATCATTTTTCAATTAGGTAATAATTACAAATACAATTAGTTTACCTCTTATATCATATTTTTAATTCAGCATTCCCGATAAACTTTTGATATTTGTAAAAACCTGATTATAAATTTAAAATAAAATTCTTCAAAGAATACACGGATATTTTTAAAATTTAAAATTGCCTTTTGTATCAAGTTAATAGTTTTCATTAGAGTATCATTGAGAACCTTTAAATGTAGAAGTCTGTGGGTTTAGAAATTTTTGTCCTGACTAAATTATGGACATTTGAAAATTGTTATCTTTATTTTGAAAATCGTTATGTTTATATGCTTATAGAAAATGTTTCGTTTCACAAAATGTAAACTCTTACATATCATTTTAAATAGAATTAAATGCTGATTACAATGCAAAACGCAAAATTCAAGTATTTGAAATACAAAAAAGTTATTCTTACTTTAATCTGAATAACAAAGTGATGAATTCGATTGTAATATCTAACTTTTGTGGTAAATCACTGTTCTTGTTCTGGAAACTAATCAAATGTCATTAACTGTTAGCAGAAGCTGACATCATTTTAAAGTTGGAAAAAGTTATTATTTTGCTTTCTCTGTTGAAATATGACTGTTTTTATGTAACTAAATTGCAAGTTAGAAGTTTTGTTAAACCTTTTAATATACAGTTGGAATTTTCGTAACTATTTCTAATATTTAGTCAAGAATCAATTACATAATATAAAACAATATATTGGTCTCCTAGAAAGAGAACTAAGATTATTGTGATACATGAATGGGATCTTTTCTATGCTGAAATTGCAAGACAGGTGGGTGTTTCAGTGACTACATCTGGAATCCGAAAATTTTGTTTACGATATCAGGAGACCAATAAAAAAACAAAGCCGGAAATGGCTGAGAAAGGTAATCCACATCTGTTGATGACAGAAAAATAAAAAGACTATGTCTCCAAGATAGAAGAATGTCATCATTAGCCAAAACAAACCATTTGATTGATGTTGGCATTTATATCAATTCATGAACAATCAGGAGAAAATTATTAGATGTTGGATTAAGAAGTAGAATTGAAAGAAAAAATCCTTATCTCAATTTAAGCAGCATATTGAAGTTCACAGTGGTCAAAGGAAAGCATTAATTGGACAGATTATCAGTAATTACAAGTTATTCGGAGTGATGAAACAGACATATTGTTATTCGGTAGTGATGGTGAAAATAGGTAAGATATAGCATAGGCGAAGAACTACATTCGGACTGCATTCAGGCAACTATGAAGAATTCAGTTAGTGTTATAATTTGATCAGTAAACGCTATTGGTCTCCTTCATGTTATTGATGGGACATTAAATGCAAGAAAATACATAAATATTATTCAAAAATCAACAATTAGACTTCTCATCATTGATCTATTTCCCAACAATGCATAATTTATTTTTCAGCAGGATACAGCTCCTTGCTACATAGCAAAAATTTCAAAAAAGTGCTTTAGTACAACGAGCTATCATGGCCAGGAAACAGTCCTGACTTCAAAATTATTGAGAACTTAAGGCACCATTTGAAAATCCTTGTACATATGAAGCTTTCGTCAAATAAGACAGAATTAATTGAGGCTATAATTGCTTATTGGCATTCTGTAATAACAAAGGAAGAGCTTAACACTTTAACAGCACAATGAAACAACAGTATGAAGCTAGTAGAAAATAAAGGCTACTAAGTACTGATAACTCACTGCAATCATCAGCATCTAATGTATGTCGATAATTATTGCCATTCAACTTTTTTTTGTTGCAAATACTTGAATTTTGCTTTTCGTATTGAAATTAGCATTAAATTCTCTTTAAAATAATATATAAGAGTTTGCATTTTGTGAAGCGTTACATTTTCTATAAGCATATACAGTTATAAAACATAAAAAATTTCGAAAGTGTCCACAATTTTGGCCACCACTATTTATAAGGATTTTGCATAACAATTAAATAAGCAATCAAATAATTTTCGAATATTTAAAAAATACTTTCAGAACCGAACATCGACAAAAAATCTTCTTGATTTTTCTTAAATATAAATATAAAAATATAAATAAATTTAAAAAAATAAGCATTTTTAAACACATAATAAAATTTATATTTCTTGGGATTCTAAATTTTTTTCCATAAGGATAATAAATTAGTTTTTCCTTCCAAAGCCAATAGATTTTCTATCCCTAAGGAGAATTAAAATAGCAGAATGTACTACCTTCTTGGCCATTGCCCAAAACATGAAAACAACTACGTTCAAGATAAATGCTCTTTAAGATAGCACAGTTCTGACTTGATGGTTAGAGGCCAAAAGGTACTTTTATATGTAGTCAATATTATCCTTGATTTAAAATTAATGTGTGAGTAAACCTTACATTAAATATAAAAATTTAGAATACTGATATTTTAATTTCTAATTAGGTATTGGATATTTCTTTCAATTTATCTAACATTACAGTTACATTAATCCATTCAATGAAGATTTTTTAAAATCATATGGGAAAATGATAGAGAAAAATCAATAATATATTTATGAATACGTTATATTAATTTTTGAAGGAAAAGTTAAGAAAATTACATTTCTAACAGTTTGAAATTAAGAAAGGTTGCAGCTAAATGTATTATAGAGTATAGGATAATTTTAAATGATTAAAATATTTTAATTGAATATATAAACTTGCTCAAATCTTTCCAACTAAAGGAAATTTTCGCTGAAATTCAGTATATTTTTAAAAGTTTCACAGAAAAAAAAATTAAAACTCATCAATGCTCTAAAAAACACTATTTCATTTGTTGTGTAACAGATTGTAGTCGGATACCTTTTGCCATGAATTCAGCAATAAAATTAAATTGGACATTGTTTTCTTACAGCATGATTGCTTTTATTTAATAAAATGCAAAAAAGAATTCAAATGATGGATTCATGTTTTAAAGCGAATAAGAATAGATTTTAAAAGTATAAATATTAATGATTATAAAATTTAAATAGTAAAAAAAGAAAGAAAAAAAAACTGGAAATAATAATACCTCACATTTCATAATATCCGCATAATTGCTTCTCTTTTCGCGGTTTCAGTACCAAATATAAAATACATTCGATCCAAATACTTATCCTTTTCTTAAAAGAAAAATAAAGAATAATGTCTTCATATTTAAAGAATTTAGGTACTTTTGATAAATTATATAATCTGCCTAGTTAGTATCTACACGAATTCGCATTGATTATGGAAAAAATGTATTTTTTTAAATCGTAAAAGAAAAATCGTTTTGATTTTATATTAAATATGCTTTTACTAATACCCTACGATAACATACTGATTATTATTTATAAATGATATTTTACTATGATTTATTGAGAAGTTAACAATTGATGATAGAATCGAGTATCTGAAATACTATTTTTTATACTTTATACTTTAACCTCTTCAAAAGATCTTAAATATTTCTCTACATTTTTTTATATTATTTATAAACTTTATATTTTACTTAAAAAAATTAAATGTGGTTTATTTTTTACTTTAAAAAATAAACCACATGTAATTAATTATTAAACTGCATGCTTGTTTTAATAATGAATTTCTCATTCTGTCTCGGTCTGCTGTTGAAAAGTAATTACCATTTTTTTAATTTTTTTATAAAAAAAACTGAAAGTGTGGTCGAGTTTTCCCTGAAAATCCCCAAACAATACAATCTATCCTTACATATTAGAAATAATTCTTATTTGAATTTCAGGTGCTTTCTAGATAGATAAAATATCAGGAAATCCCAAATACAACTTTTATCACGAGCCGTTGATAAATCACAAACTTCCAGATATAATGGGCATTTAGAATTTTCGTCAACTTGATATTTTTTAAGTTTTTTAAATTAAACATAAAGATATCAAAGGCCCACTATTATTGGCTAGGTATACTTTTTAGGGGAGAAGTATTATTTAGGAGAGTATTATTTCGGAGAGCAACTTCAACTACTTACGAGAATAACAGCACTTGACTGTAGTTGAGTAAATAATTTATATTAAAATAAAGAATGACTTTTTTTTTTACTAAATTGATCATAAAAAAAGAAGTAATTCATAGAATTACAGATCTCGTTTAAGTTTTGAATACACAAAATTGTACATTATATTAAATAAAATAGCATGAAAATAATAATTTTTTTTCAGGCTCATTCTTATAGTTATTGATATGTCAATTATTTCAAAGATCCTGTTGCACTTCATTAAACTATTTTATTATAGACTTTGTATAATTTTTTTTTAATATTAACATTGTTTCTAGGTCGAAAACTAATGGATTTTATTGTTTTTAGAATCGCAAGAAATGCCTCAAGTATATCATAACAATTTAAGTTCCAAATCCATTAACTTCTTACAGAATATAATCCAAGTTATACATACATTAGGTTAAGAAAATCTATAATGTTGTTAAATTGGTGTGAACTGTCTGTTTGCAAAGTTAAATTAATCTCATACGTACTATCTTCTAAGTCAGTAGAATTAATTGCTTAAATGTCGAATTATGCTTAGTTGTAGTTATAATAATTCAGCTTTCATTTTTTAAAAATATTTTTCTCGGAATTAATTATTATATTGTATCACGCCTTGATTATTTTGATCATTGAATTCATATAATTTAATTATATTGACGTTTTTTGGATATAATCGCTTATCAGAAAGTGAATTACAGATAGATGGCTGAACTTCAAATGCTTCTATTTAGAATTTTATTTAATTTAATTGTTCTGCTTTCTTTTACTTTCAACTCAATAACATAAATATTTTTGTATATTTTTCCATTTGGACATAGGCATAGTGCTTCTGGATATCTTTGTTATTTCATTTTTTAGGATTTTTTTTCTATATTAAAATGAAAAGAAATAGGAAAATATGGATGCATCATTTATACATTTTTATATTTATTGGTACAAACTGTTCTGCAAATGAATCATTATTAAAAACAGTTATGTACATATATTTCATCCAATGCCTTTATATAAAATAAACATAATAACTAGCACATATTTAGGTGCCTAGCAGACAGACAAGGATTAATAAAATTGTTCTAATTGTCTTAAAATATTTATTTCCAAATATTATTTTTAAAACATATTATTTGACTGCTTTAATTCTTTTAATGATCAATTTAGATAATTATCTTTATGAAAACTAAACCGCTACTAAAATTAAGAAT
The DNA here is from genome assembly GCA_026543865.1 of Argiope aurantia. Lineage (NCBI taxonomy): Eukaryota > Metazoa > Arthropoda > Arachnida > Araneae > Araneidae > Argiope > Argiope aurantia. The sequence continues at coordinate 106,982 of JAPMOR010080421.1, read as the reverse complement.
GTATATAAAAGACGTAAACTTTAGATGGTGGTGAATTTTATTATATTTTTTCTTAGCTAAAATCCAAATATGCCTCTCTAATGAATTATCTTTTATAAAAGTGCTGATGTACAATGCATCATTGCTATAATTTTTCAACACATTCATTTTCATGTTTCTAAACTAAAGTATCATCAGTCATATAAATAAAAAAAACTGTTTTTGATATCTAATGAATGTAATTTCTTAGAAATAAATTTAAACAAAAATGAAACCCACTACTGGAGTTGATATTTTAAAAGAGTGCTGGTATCTCATTACTTGAAATTAGAATCTCATTGGCATAAATGAATATTATGTTTCTAAATTGCGTTTGTTTAAAAATGAGTAATTTGTTTCGACTTCTTTTTAATTCTTCCCTGAAATTATTTTTCAATTTCGTTAATGATGACTATCAAACGGATTTTAGTTCAAAACCTTCTACTTATTTTCTGTTACAGAATAGAAACTAAGGAATGGCATTTTAAATTTTTAAAAAGTTATTCATTATGATTTTTTAATAATATTTTTCATTTTGCTTGGAAAGCTTGGAAATTTTCTTCTAATTTTTCTGGCTTTGTTTCTCAACTCTGTTTCGATAAAGATGTTTTTCATTCATTTACTACTCTTATGTGTTATTTAAGATGCCTAAAGCAGTTGAGTTTCTCAAGTAGAATCTGAGGACTTTGAATTCCTTTTCTTTTGATATTTTTATGTTAATTACTACTTTCAAGAATGTAAAACTATGTTTTGAATCATATTTAAAAATTCGATTTTGAAGAAATTTGTTGAGATAAAGCTTAATTAGGAATTTAATTGCTTTTTATTCTGAATGGAAATGTTATCTTTGCTTTTCACAAAACTTTATAGAGTTTCAAATAGCAAAATAAAGTCGGCTACAGTTATTAAATTATCAAAAAATATTTAGAGGAAATGTTTTTTTCAGTTTATTGAATACCTAAATCTGTAATATTTTTATTTTTTTCGAAAGGATTTAATTTAATGAATTAGTTGAGCTGATTAAAATTTATTGAGCTTTCATTTTATTTTAATTATCATTTTTTTTATGTTTTAGTACTTTTATTCTAGATTTTATGAAGAATATTCAGCATTATAAATTTACAACGATTATGTAATTATAAAATGAAAATATTCAATATCATTATATTTTTAATATCATTATAAATTTGAAATAAATGTAAAAATGTTATTATAATATTATTTTTTATTTACTTGAATTTTCAAATTAATGATACGTTCTATGATCAAAAATATTCAGTCGATTTCGGATTTACCCATTTCTAAAAATTTCTCTTTAAAAGTTCGAATGAACAACAATTGAATTTCAAACATGTTAAGTATAGGCTTTTTTTGGAACTCAGTGATGTTTGTCATGAACTTAACTAAAAAAAATAGTTTAGGCTATATCAATTTCAAACACTAAGGTAACAAATTTCATGGAATAGTAATCAGCAGATATACAGATAGCCGTAGTATCCCATATAAAATGTATAAATGGGCAGTTTGTTGGCTTTCATTGTATTCATATGAAATGGCTCATTTGTATTCAAGGGATTCATATGAAATGGTTTTTGACTTGATTATGGCTATTAGCAGAATTAAAACACATAATGTAGTTGGAGGCATGGACTAGCATTCCATTTCCAAAATCATAAAGTATTCATCATTCATAAATCCTCAGAGTCAAAATCCACAAAATCCGTCATTCATAAGTCCACAGAGTGTTCCAAGAATACTAATTTTATGCATAACCACCCAGCGTGAACAATGCAGTGACCAACCGCTTGCAATCAATGACCGAGAACAATGTTATGTGTGTAAAATTGTCATTGTTAACAAATAACGACAGGAATTAATATGGAAACTGCGAAAGATGTGTCCGTCAGCACATTGCTGGAGAATTTGGCTTTGATGGCTATGGCAGCAAATGACCAACTCGAGTGCCTTTACTAACAGCATGGCATCATCTGCAGCGTTTCTCCTGGCCTCATAAGCATATTGGTTAGACTCTAGATACTGAACACCATGGCTATCTCAGATAGGTCGCGATTTCAATTGACAAGACCTAACTGTGGGGTTAGCCTAAACCATATGAAATTATGGACCAGGTTATTAAGAAGGCACTGTGGAAACTCATGGTGACTCCATAGTAACTTGGGCTGCTTTTGCATGGAATGGACTGAGTTTTCTGGTCCAACTGAACTGATCATTTACTTAAAATAATTATGTTCAGCTACTTGGAGACTACTGGCAGACATTCCCGGATTGAAGTACAAAAACAACGATGTAATAATATTGGATGTCAATGTGACAAGTCACTGGACCACGACTACCCCCGATTGGTTTGAAGAACATTCTGAACAATTTCAGCGAAGGATTTGGTCATCTAAATTGATCCACAGGAATTCCATAGAACATTTGTTTGACATAATCGGAAGGTAGTTCGTATACATAATCCTTCAACGGCAGTACTTTCACAATTATGGACGTCTACAGACGCAGCATGGCTCAGTATTTCTGGGAACTTCTAGGGATTTGTTAAGTCCTATACTTTGAGTTGCTGCACTTTGTCGAGTAAAAGGAAGTTCAACACGCTATAAGGTGGCATTCCACGCACCTCAGTGTGGCAAACCTCAATGTGAAAAAGATAATAAATATCTTTTATTAATGATTTTATTTTTATTTTTGTATGAAAATATTACTAACAAAAAAAACACTAATAAAAATAAATATCAGTTTTTTTTTTTTGAAACTGAGTAAATCTAAATTCTTGCCACTTCATTCTTTCTAGCCAATACCCTAAATGAATTTGAGGCCGAATATTTTTGAATAATATAAATTGACACATAATATTTATATTCTTAAATTTCAATAGCTATTTCTAGATTTTCTTGAGAAATTTGAAAAAAACAAAATATGAAAATCTAAAAGGTTTCGGATATTTGAGATGGCAAAGATTGATTCTTCAAGAATTCAAAAATATAATACTGGACACTTCAATGCATTTTGAATAAAATGAATAAATAATATTACTAATTTAACAATCAAATAATCTACTAAATTAGCAATTTAATTCTTAATATAATACTGACATTCATATAAATATATATACATATGTGTGTGTGTTGTCTAATGAACATTTATAGTCACCGAGTTTTCTAACACCATTTACCTTAATTATGTTTTCGACTGCGAAGCATTCTCAAGATAGATATCATGATCACAGATGGTTCTCGATATCTGACTAAGGTAAAAAATAACAAATTTCGCCACTGAAAGCTCTCGCTGACTGAGCATAAATCTGATTAATTGAGAGAACATTGATCTAGTAAATCGATTCGACCTAAACAATTGGTATGCAACGAAAAGTATTTAAACATTATGCTATGATATATATTTATATTCATTCAGTTTTGACAAAAAATATTTCTTACATAAATGTTTGGCAAAAATGAACCAAAAAAAAGCTAAATATTTAAGTCGAATAGTAAAAAAAATATTCCTACTGCAGGAAGAGGTTGAATAATAAATAATTTCAGAAGAAATGGAAGTGTCTATTACATTTGACACTATAAATTAATTTATATTACTTATGAATCTGTCCGTTTAATACTTAACAATTTTGACATTTTCATCCCGCTCATAGAAAACAATGATTGTACAAGAAAGCAAATTAGTTTAATTTCTTATAGCTAATAAATATATACATTTAAAGAAAGTGTAAGAAAATGCATCCCTGATTTAATAAAATTTGGAATCAACTTTTATTCATTGTCGTAAGATATGAAGTTGAAAATGATCCAAATAAATTTAGTTAATAAGCATTTTTTTCTTTTATATATTAAGTTTCTCACACTTTCTTATTTTTAATGCTATCATTAAAAATGACTCAGAAAAGCCATTTTTAATGCTTTCATTAAAAATGAATCAGAAAAGTCATTGCAAATGCACCAACATATAATTGAAGGAAGCAAGTCAGAATAAGTCAAAATCTGGATTCGACAGCTTTATAGCCTTCAATTCAAGATCAACTCGCATTTCCAGATGTTATCAAGTATGTGTAAGGCTATTTAGCTAATGATCCATTAATTCTGAATCATAGTCTATAACTCCAATTGATTATATAGAGACAATAGGCTTTATGAGATAAGTTTAAGTACGTTAGATGAATATTATTTCATCACGTGTAATTTCTGAAGCACATAATAATCACAGTTGAATTTAAGGATGAGAAAAATGAAATCTAAAATAAAAAAAGAGAAAAATGATAATATTTTTCTTATTTATGTCCATTTTATGCATATATTTAATAATTAGACAATATTAATAACATATTTAATAATGCATAGTGGTTGCTTTATTTATCAGGTTTATGTGTATAAGTATTTTACGCCGACGGATATAGTTAAATAAGATAAATTATGCTTGTGAATTGTTTTTTTTTGTACTTAAACAAAAAAGCAATGACGGTAGCTATGGGTGAATGCATATAATACATGTCTAGATACAATCATATTAAAAAAATGCTCTAGAACATTTCTGCCAGATCAAAAGTTAAATGCCTTTATATTTATGAAATTATTTTTGTTCTTAAGAAAAGAATGTATTTGGCAACAAATGACATCTGTTTTCTATCACCACAGTTTTGACACTTAGAGATTATTCTCCCTTTTAGAATTTCTGATTAATTTAGCTTGATGCTAATTTGACAAAACAGCGCATAAAATTATTTTACATACTTGAATGCTTTCATTCCTTTCTTTCCTTTGTTGACTGTAACTATTATATAAAATCGTGGATAGATTTTGTTGACTTTACAAATGAAAATGTGTTATTTCTTTCATTATACAGTTTTAAACAACGAGTTATAAAATTATTTTCAACTGGCGCTCTTTGCTCAAGGGAATAATAAATATCGTATTTCATTAAATTTTTATGTCTTTTTTATTATGAAGTAAATTTTGTATTTTAATTTTAATATTCTCACTAATTTTTATGAATTCCTCCTTGGGAATAAAATCACGGGGCGCAAATAAACTGCAATATTTTTTTATTTTTTTTCTTATTAATATATTAAAAAAGATTATGTCTGCGAATTAGATGAATGTTAAATTCATATATGAATGATTAGATAAATGCTGAATTGATATTCATATATTTACATTAAATTTAATATGATTCCAAAGATCTGAGAAACTAATAAACAATACTCAATGTAAGTTGTTGTGAACAGTGTCATAAGCATGTTTATTCTCTTACAATATTACTTGGGCACTCTCTGTTATGCAATGTCTATCAAGTCTAATACTGTAAGTTAGGTAGAACTTTTTTTTATTTTATGTGATTTTCTGTAAAACTAAAAAATGATAATTATCATTTATGATGTATTATGGATATAATATCAAATTGCTTCCTTTAAATTCCAATCAAATTTGTAATATTGTGGCAGTATATATTTTTAATTTCAGTGAAAGAAATGTGTGTTTCCTTTTTCAGAAAAACTAGTTATTGATGATCAGAACAAGATATAATTTTTTGTTATAATATAATATATTAAGTCTTAAAATATAACATAAAATATATTTTCAGAGGCATTAAGATCTCGCTTCAAGTAACAATCTCGAAATTGCAAAAAAAAAATGTAAATAAAATAAAATATCTAATTCCTCACATCGCGTTCTTATTCTAGATAATGAATTCTTCTTATAATTTGTGAACATACTCTTTTTAATCGATTCCAAAATTAAAATGGTATTGCAAAATTGAT
>JAPMOR010080421.1:55927-96870 GCA_026543865.1 Argiope aurantia | reverse complement strand
TATATATATATATATATATATATATATATATAATTAAATACGAAATTCTTAAATTTAAATGAAATTGTTGTAGAAATATTCATTAAATATCAGAGAAAATGTAATTGTTTGAATTTTACAGCTTTGTAAGAATTTCTTTTCGCAATAATAGTCAAAATCGTTTCTAAGAAAGATTTTATTATTATTTAATTAATTTAAAATATTAATCTTTTAATAGTGAGAACCTTTTATCAAGGAATAGCCATGTTTTAAATCTTGTGGCACTATCGTGAAAAGGATACTTTACAATCTGTGAAGTTGTGAATCTGTCATTGCAGTTTCTATGGGTTTTTTTATCCCAAAATGTTATGAAAATCTATACGAACTTAAGCAGTTTCATGTTAAATTATTTCTAATTTATATCTGAGAACATATTAAAAATAAACAGCCGATTTTATAATAATAATAATATGATTATTAAATCATAGATCTGAAAAAATCCTCTTTTTGAAAAAAATCTTTTGAAGGTCGTAATAAATAATTACATAGAAATTGCTTAACACTTCTAAAAATCAGAATTTATTTATTGATTTTATTTAAAATCCTTAAATGTGAGAATTGGTATTGCTTCTATCACTTCCGAATTAACTTAATGCACAATTTGGAAAATATTCCCATGTCAATCGATGACAATAATTACAATTTATTTTTATTTACCGTTAAGTATCTGTACATTTTCAACATGTATATAAAATATTTAATAAGATGCAAAATTTTATTGCTCCAGTGAGTTTGAAGATTCTCAGCCTACTTTTAACTTTGTTTCTGTGTTCAGAGACTATATATTTTAATGATTCATTGTTTGTAAAAGTTCTCTGGTGTAACTCAGATGTTGGAAATGATTTATCGAGCTCTTTGTGCATTTCAGTCTCTTCGTGATTAATTATATGAATGTTAATTATTTTAAGTAATCCAAATGTAAACAGTTTTCCTAATTGAAATGTACTATTTCCTTGTTTTTTTTTAAAGAAAAACGTACTTAAATATTTTTTTAAAATTGAATATGTATTTTTGAAAAAACATAACTTTAAAATCATTATACAAGGAGAAGTTTAAGAAATTACTTTTCAAAATGCATTATTTTCTAATGCATATCAGTGATATTAATGCAAATGAAAAAATTTATCACAGGATTAAAAAAAATATATGTTCATTCTGTATTTAGTAAATTGTTAGAATTGCATTGTTTCTAAAGTTCAAAATCAAAGGAAAGGTTACAAATTAATTATAAATAATTTGAAAAGAAAAGAAAAATGTTGAATTAATATGAACAATTTATTTATGTAATTTCATCTTCTTCACTCATAAAAGAAAAGCATTACAATAATTTATTAAATATCAGATCAATAAAATACCAAACCGAGCTATGTTAATAGAATATTTCTCCTTTATTGTTGTATTTGGGATGCATTTAGTGAAATCTAATGATCGTCCATATAGTAATTAAGTTATTTTTACGGATGTAAAAAAGCATAGAAGATGATCGCCTTCGTAATCTTCTAATGCTTAGTTAAAATAACGAAAAAATAAAAGCTGAATCTTGATAGTGCTATAAGATGGAAAAAATGTCAAATATCAAATTTGTCACTTATTTATTATTTTGTTCTCTTTTTTGTACATTTTGTTTCGTCTGAATCATCAACAGCTGTAATTGGCAGAGGAATTTAACGCCGAAACGATTTTTATTTAAAAAAAGTATGGTGTTACTTTCATTCTCAGAATGAAAAAAAAATAATTAAAAAATAACTTTTTTATGACTTTTCTATATTTTCACGACTCGACACTTTCATGTCATCCAGTAATAAACTACACGCAATTTATTCCTCTGTAATCAAGATATAATAGCGACGGATTTTTCTTATATTTGCATATGTCGGCTTTTATAGTTTTCCGTTATATCAATAATTTTTTTCTTATCTAAATTGTATATGATATATATGGGTGATTTAAAAGAATTATGTGAAACAGCGGCTTCATTATTTATCAGAATTTAAGCCTGGAGTTTAAAAAAAAAAGATAATTTATTGAGCAATTTCAGGGTGATATGAGGGGACAACTTTTTAAAGAAGATTATGTATTTTTTAAACACGTTCTTTAATGAAAGTTAATTACTTATAAATAGATAAAATTATTTTTAAAAATCTGAGCTGCTGCAATTTTCATACAAATATAATTGTAGTAATATAATGATATAACGGTTTTTCGATAGACATGTAATAATTTAACTTTCGGTTTGAAATATAATCTTTGATATATGAAAACGTTAGCCTCATACCATTATAGCATCAATTAGCAATTGATTATGACATTATTATAATTGATTATAACATTATAGCATTGATTTGTAGCATCAAATGATACAACCCATCATTCTTATCATTATTAATTAATTTAATCTTTTAATTTTCTTATTGGATAATTAACTGCATTTTGTTTGGTGTATTGATATTCAAAATCCTGAAAATAATTACTATCATCAAAAGTAATATAAAAGATTTACTGACAAGAAATGCTAAAATGCATGCCAAATAAACTTCAAGTTTTTGCTGTTATTATACGGTAATGTTTTTTCGATATTGGCATTGTAGGAATTTCTATTTGTAATCTTTTTTCAAGAAAAGTTTGAAAAAAGTTGTGAATGTTTAAAGGAGTTTTATCTGCTCAGTGGCAACTGCATTTTATCGATTGCTTATTACACACTTATTCATTTATTTTATTACACAAATATTTATTTAAACTAAAACTTGTAAGCCAAACAAAATAAAATAACATTAATATATAAGAAGCTAAATATTGAATTAAATTTTAGGAAAGGCTTAAAATTCACAATTACAGTAAACGTAAATGGACTTAAAGTGAATGCACAAATGTTAACGAATTCTACGAAATAAGTTACTAACCAATATTTTTCCATGAAAATTAAAATTTGAATTCTTACCATATTTTTCTGCACTACGTACGTTTCAAAATCCATAATTTGCATGTTATGGATTTTGCGAATGGATTATTGTTGGGAATGGATTTGTTTTTAAAATGACCTTAGTATAATTGAAAATATATGGTGATTTTTGAGCGCACAAACGTTTTTATGAATTGAAGTTTCAGAGAGGATTTATTTTCTATTTTACAATGATTCATTGCACTTGTTTCCAAAATTTGTGAAATCTTTTGATACTGAAAGTTTTGATACCTTTTGAATTTCTGGAATAATAATTTATTGGTCATTTGCTGATCTATGGACCAATCAATCATTACGTTTATGTGTTGCACATAATCTCCCAGATTGCATTTTGTTGGTAGATGAGGCTCGATAAATAGATTATTTTGATTAATTAATAATAGCCAAAATTTCAGAAATGAGCTTACCTTCAGCTTTCAACTGCCAAATCTCAGCCATTTGTTTGATGTTTTCCAATTGCCAACACAAATTCGAAGAAACTTGTAATAGTTTATCAACTTTTACAGTATACAATATTTTTAATTCAAAAAATTAATATTATATCAAATTAAATAGTCGTGTCTTGATTAAAACATTTTAAAAGAGTCTTTGAATATGCTTAAAGGGTTTTGTCTATTATCTCTTATCACAATTCTAAGCCTTATAAATCCAATGACTATAACTAATATCTAAATTTTTGCCTGCATTTGCCTTAATTTCATTAAATGAACGAATACGTGCCTCTCCAACACCATAACTATATTGTAGAAGCAAAGAATATCGATTTAATAATTTGCTAGTAATATTAATAAAAAATAAGATTCAAAGAGTTAGATGAAGAATCCAATTACTTGAATGAATTCATTAAAACACAAATATTTAATAGAATGTAAACCCAATCCATTATTCATGACATTTTTAGCTGCAAACTAGCGTTTATAGCAATTACGCAATTCGAATGTATTAATATTTATTAAATACTTTGACGTGAATTCTCGAAAAAAAATTTTTTAGTTCTGAAAAACTGCTCAGAAAACAGTTTCACTGAAATTCGGCCATTTTTAGATGATATTAGTTCTCTGAAATATGTTCGTCTTAATTAACCTTTTAATTTTAATTTATATGAGATTGAAATTACATAAAAAGTAATTTTTTTAAATATTAGAAGATGCCGATCAAAATTTCGATTAGTTAAGGATTAAAGCCAATCAATTAAAATTTAATATGCAGGTTGATTAAGAAATAACAGGAGTTGTTAGGAGCCATGTAGCATGTTATGTACTGGAAGAAATATAACACAATTTGGCCACTATACACGTTCAAGTCTGAGGTTTTGATTTATAAAGAAAGAAAATAATACCAAAAAGCGCCGAAAGGAGAAATCCTGGCCATATAATCGTATAATATGTGGAAAAAGAACATATAACTACCAATGAAAATAGTAAATAGATCACATCAAAAACCAATGAAAAACGTTTATTATAGCAACTTACAAATTTGGCTCAAGGTGACCAACAACTTGATGTTCCAATAACTGCATGAGGTACACGAGGTTTTCGATGGTGGTTCGCATCATATTGGCATTTATTCGTTTCACATGTAATGTTATTTGATCTTTTAAAGTAGAAGTGTCAGGAACATGACCTTGAAACATAACTACTTTCAAGTGAACCAGAACGACCTTCCAACCAGATATTGACAAGGTTCAGATCAGTGTCATCAGTTAATGGGTATATCTTTTAATTTAACTTAAAAGCAATCTTAACGGATAAAATTTCAGAATCTTATGCAATATCTTATTCATAGTCGAGAATGAGGTATTTCTTTGTAGTGATATTGAACGTACACTGCTGATAAACTGCTTATTAGCTATCGCCTGATCCATAAACGGCAGTGGCAACTCTTCAACTTGTTCCTGCTAGATACTTTCACGCCCTCGGCCTGGTTGTGCACCAAGAATTCTTGTTGTTTCAAATCTTTCAACCATTCTTCGTAAGTTAGTTATGATCATCGGTCCTGCTACGTAACTGTTTTTACCGCCGGTATTCACGAAGAGCAGCACAGGCATTTTCATCTCGTTGATAAAACAGCTTGACTAACGTAGTGAAACCGCAATCGACGGGCGAATTCTTGCAGAATGATATAAATTCCAACAACCCTTCGTTTCATCTTCAATGTCGTCACAAAAAAACCCGTATAACCATATTGCATAATGCAGTTTTCCATCCAGCGCCAGGATTTCTCCTATCGGCGTTTTCTGGTACAAATTTTTTCCCCTGATAAGTCGAAACCGCATGTTTTAATGTGAATCGTGGCCAAAATTTGTTATATTTCGTGCGGTACATAACATACTACAGGTCTCTGAACACCTCTGTTATTTCTTGATCACCTGTACATTGTGATATTCAGTTACCTCTAAATTGAGAATAGCATTGAAAATTTTCAAATATATTAATAATAATGACAGCTATTTTCTTCCTTAACTGCATTTGATAATAATAAATACGGTACAGTAGAAAAAGAAGACAACTGTCCCTTTCTATCAGGTACAGTTATAAAAAGAAGAGTGCGCTAATATTCTATTATACTGTCTCAAAAAAATTTATAAGAATATTCGCAAGCGACTTATTTGAGGACAAGCGGCAACCAGTTTCAACTAATTCTAACTCCACACTTGGAAGAATTAAATGTAAGAAATTAGACATAGTTGAAAAATTGGGAACCGATTACATTCTTTTAACATATATAAAATTCTAATGAAAGCACATTCATATCAACTTTTTACTTTTTTTAATTTCGTTTCAAAACCAGGTTTTACCTTCTTCTTTATCCAATCTTTAAAATGCTTCCACATTAGAATCGCTGCAATTTAATAAAGAATTACCGCCTGCAGACTAGTACAAGATGGGTTAAACACGAAAGGGCGAAAAGACCATTTGACAGCAAGGCGATTATTTCAGTTGAAAACCTTTTCTGCTGACAATGAATTAAGTAAACGACATGAAACTGATGAAGTCTTTGATGTGAGATAAAAGACATATCACAAGAGAGGATATAATCTCTGACTGAAAAATTGAAACTTTTTGACAGAAGATTAAGTTTGCTTTATGAGCATACTTAATCATCTCTTCCGGGAGAAGAATTAGTTTATAATTCGTTGAATATTTCTCATTTGAAATAGATACTTGGAGATATTTCTTATATGGGACTGAACATTTTTGGATGTTATTTTAATACCGAGTAGAACTATTATTTTGGAAACAATATGGTTGCAACTTTCTATTTTTATATTTTCTCTGAATTAATTGGAATTATGATCCGCAAAAAAATTAGTTCCTAATGCAATCTTTGATTAAAAATTATTTTTTTCCATAATAAACCGTTTTATATTTTATTGATTTCTCTTAATTGATTTAGTGAGTAGCACTTTGAAATTTTTTTTCCCAATTGTGTAATTCCGTCCCAATAACTTACTAAGAATGATGAGGTAGAAACTGTATTTTAGGATGTCTAAAAAAATCTATGAATATTTTATGTAAATTGCAACTGGATGCTATTTAATTCAACTTTGTATCCTAATCGAGTCAGTAAATTTGGAATACATCTATAATTATTTTCAGTGATTTGAAAATTTGATATGATGAAATCAGAAAATGTTTATCATTACATTGTTTCTGATAAGGATCTCAGACACATATTCATAATCTGAATTTACACAGAAATAACCAATCATGCCTTATCTGATTTTGCATTTTTCAAGAATATTAGAGACTGTTCATTTGCGCAAGAGTCCAGAATCATTGATAGTCATCAGAGAAATGAAGTATCATCTACTTATTTCTGATTCAATTTTGTTGAGGTCTTTACAATTTTATAAAATTATTTTCATTTGTAGAAAAGAAAATTGGAAGAAATCATATAACTTCTTAATTAAAATATTTCAATCATGGACGATTTCGGAAACAGTGACCTTCAATCTGGAAGGAAGGCGAGTCTGACTTCATTCTGAGGGTCACATGGACGTCTCAAAATTGCTAAGAAGCTACAGCAATCATATTAATTCTCGTTGTAATGGATGGAAGTTATTCTTTATTGGCTATTGGAATTATAGCACTATTTAGTCAGTCCGGTCTTCCTCAGATGTTTTCGCTAACGACTCAGCACTTTTCTTATAAAATATTTCTCGAAGTTGCAAATGCACTTATGTAATTACACTACTTGTAGAAATACATACAAAGGAAACTGATATTTCCAAAAATTTACATTTCACACGTTGTGTATTTTCACGCATTTGACATTTAGGATTTTCATCGTTATTTAGAAGCCTCCGTGTTAATTTTTCGCTAAATGCATTGTGAAAAGCTCGGAAGTAACATAAACATTTCTTAGATTATAGCAGCTGCGTGTTATGATTGGATTGAACGCTAAAATTAGATGAAGGAATTAACACTATACTGCAAGTAAAACAGCATTTCTGATCTAATATGGAATTATAATACAATTTTTTTTCTCTGTTAAATTTTAAGGTTTTTTAAAGAGCAAAAAGTATCATCTAAATATAATCAAAAGATTTATATTATTGAAATGGGAATGTTATCATGTTTTTGCTGTTTTGTACGTAATAAGTGCTTAAAAAGTTAATAAAAGTATACTTAAACTTATTTTTTTTATCAGGAACAAATCATTATTCTACGGATAAGGCAACTCAAACACAAGGCTCAAAAATTAAAACATTGAATTACTAAGTAGAGTTTGGTCGAGAAAAGTGAATTCTTCATTAGTAATTAGTCAATATTTATGAATATGAATTTTTGGAATTAGATCTGACTGTTTGAAAAGAAATATCGAAATCTATTTTTTATTAACATGACTTTGATGTCATTATCGTTAAGAATTTGGAGGAAAATTCAAGTGCGTTCGTGTCTAAATACAGAGTTGATGTTCTACGGAAGTTTCATTTTTTAGACTTTCGCATTCATTAATATTATATGCCGTAATAAAGATACTAAATAATTAATTAAATAATTAAAGGAATTTCAAAATCTCTCTTAATCTCAAAATTTAAAGCAAGTAGTAAAAATGAAGTTATATCTCAATTAAAATAAATAATTAATTTTTCACTCATCTAATCATTTATTTGTTAAACTATTTGGATAGCATAGACCCTAACATAGACAACAAATATCACTCTTAATTAGAGATTCTTTGCATCATTTATTTCAGTTGATATAATTTTCTTAAAAATAATTCACATTTTTGTTACAAACATAGCCAAAATACCTATTTCTACATGTTTATCAGGATCAAACATTACTAATAACAGTTTAATTATGTTAATTTACTAAATTTATATATCACATTATTGAATGTACTATTTATTAGTTATTTAAATTTTTATTAGTTATTCTGAATTACTATAAACATCTGTTCAAAACTTAATAAAACAAAAAAGAATTATGATAACGCATTTTGTTTCAGCTGAAGGTTGTTAAATGTCTACGGCCTATTTTAATGACTCATTCTTAGAACTCAGAGTACACTTATTAATGGTTCTTTAATCTGAAATTAGACTATCAGCTCTTAATTGCTAAAAAGTGAAAATAATTAACTGTTTTTCTAGTCAAATGAAACACTCTAAAGGTTGGAAATATCCACAATGGCAATTATATGTTCGGACAAAGAGAATCTTAACAAATAATGTAAAAGAAAGAAACCCCTCATCAAAATCAAATTAGTTCAACTTTAATGAGAAACTATTTCATGACAATTTGAATTTCATTAAATTAGAAAAAAAATTCAAATTATTTTTTACTAAAAGGCATTTTACAGCTTGAATCAATCGTGTTTGCTATTGAAAAATAATGAATAGAGAAACTCCACAGGTAATTAATTAGTTTCTTTTCGTTAAAAATTGTCTCACCAATTTTTAATATTAAAAAAGAAGGAATATGATTAAAAGGCTAGAAATTGCCTACTTTTTAATGTTTCAGACAATAGTTTATTACTTATTCTTAGAAGCAATGGAGGCAAGTCCAGCAGAAGACATCAATTCAAAATATACTACTTCCTGAAACAATTCTAAATAATAACAAATTTCACTCAATTAAAAATGTATGAAATAATAAACATTTTTTTTGAATAATTTAGAAACTTTTAGAAACTATACTGATATGTCAGATGAAAAAAATTAACCCTATGATTCAGTATTTTATGAATTTTTTAACAAAGAAGCAAACAATATAATTTTTTTAAGTCACTTCCTACTTTTACAAGAATTGAACTCGCATTCTTCACCTTCACGTGAAAAATACTGAAATCCTCGCTTTTTACAGATTGAGCTACTGCCTGTTGTGTTCAGAGCTCATTACAAACTGCTAAAACTCTATTTAAAGTATTAAAAATCAATTAAATTTAATAATTAATGAATTAATATTTGAAAAAACTGTATTAACATCAAGTGTCATCCACTGCAAGTTTAAAAAATATATTTGAGCTTGAGTGGATGAATAAATATTATTTTACTAACGATTTAAAATTTGAACAAGATATATAAATATATATAGGGAGAGTCTGAACTAATAGTAGAAATTCAAAAAAGAGGAATTCATTGTTGTGGCTTATTCTCCTGTTGTCTGACGAAGACAGTTGTCTGTTAGACAGTTGACCCAAATAAAGTTCAGGACCAGAAAGAGAGAGGAGTATATATCCTCTTGGAAAAAAAGCAATTCGTAAATATAAGTGCATATAAAATTTACCAAAATTTAAAAATTTAAAATAATTAAAATGCAATTTGTCATATTTTTATGTTTTTATTGAAAACCTAATATTTTTGTTCTTAATTTGCTTCTTAAAAGTATCCTCTAAAGTGCTACTCAGCTAAGAGAAAAAAAAGAACAGGTAGCAACAGAAATACATCAATGGATATATCGCTCCCGAAAAGCATTTTTCCCTTTAAAAGTTTGAAATGAATTATAAAGTCCAACTACAAAATAACCAACTATGAAATACGATGTTTACAAATAATAAGATATTTTTCGAATATCCAATTCTTGCAGCAGAAACATTTACTGATATTCAGAGAAACATAGTCTCGTAAATTATTAGTTTGTACTTCATTGCTTTTTTATATTCATGCACCACCGAATGGTGATAAGTTTAATACTCGCAAATGTCTCTCCAAAAGTAGCAAGAATTATATTTTTCACTGCAATTCTACATCAAGAATCATTCTGCTAATCAAATAAGACGGTTTACAACATAGAATCAATGCTATCTTAGGTACAAAAAAGTATAAGTTGAAGACAGTAATTGCAAAATCTTAGTGATGGTGAACTGTTTCGTACTAAAAACGTAAGGCAGTCCTATTCAATATTGTCAAGACTTTTGGTGGACATGACGAGTACGCAGATGAAAAGTCGCTGGGCAAGTAAATAGGTTATCGTTCTTCCTAAGGTAAAGTAGTGATATTAGGGCGAATTACGTACAAACTTCATCCTGCTAACGGGATTGAATCATAAATGATGATAATCATAAGGATTCCATCTACGCATTGATTCTCATGTAAACAACAGGCGGCGATGTTTCAATGAAATTCTGAATATCTAAGAAGATGGGATAACTTTACTGGCTATTGTATATTATCTAATGTGTGTTCTAATATCGGCTATGGACTTCTATTCTCTATGTAATGAACCAATGGGGAAGGTTAGCTGGAGCCCTGGAGTATAATTAATCCTTTCAATCCAAAGATCATCCGGAGATCTCAAAATACTCGTATGCCCGAATTTATCTCCCATTCCTCATAAAAAAACAATGACAGCTCATATTCTTAACCTGTTTGTATATGTTCTGATGTTCATTGAGAATTCTCAGAAAACCTCATTATCCATCAAATGCGAGCATATCCAGCGAAAAAAGCACCCGCTTCGGATTTTCAGGTATCACATGCAATGAAAGGAACATGAATTTCTGGATCATAACAAGGTATCCTGGTGTATCATCAGGCGTAGTTTAGTTGAACAGGCATTTGGGGTCTTTTATCATTGATATAATTAATGGTCAAACCCTTAACTGCGCAAGCTAAACTAACGATAGTTCCGAAAATATATTATTATTCTATTCGTTTTTCCGACATGATCTAAGAGTAATTGATGTTTGAAATGAATAAATATGAATTGCTTTGAAATAAAATATCTCTCCATATTCTGAAATAGAAGATATGTGGTTCATTTAATTGCATAAAGTGCTCTATTTAATTTATTGCTAGTCATTAAAATGTTCTCTAAGAGAAAATTTGTGAAAATTTAATTGAAAATATTCATTGAAACCGATGCAGAAACGGTATTCAAAAATAAGCAAAAAATTAAGTGCTTTGATTGGGAGATACAAGATGCAAGATTTTTCTTTTTTCTGTCCTTATCCATTTATGGAAATATGTTTTTAATATGAGTGAAGTTATTGATTTTCTCAATTAAAATGCAATTAAAACACTTAACAGTTTTCGCTGTTTAGTAGCTATTAATTGTCGTAGTCATCGAAATTTAATATGCATGAATTTCTAACGTTAAAGTTTTTTTATAAATAACTTATTTAGCAACATTTTATATAAGTGCAATAAATTATTACAATAATGTTTTGATTCAAATTAAAAGTTTCTGCATCAGGAATCTTAACAGTGTGATTGTGTTGGATATTTCATATCGATATATGCTTCATGAATAGAATTTACATCTTCATTACATTTTTAAAACTTTTCAAATGGGTTTATCCTGCAGTTTCTAGAATTTCATTTTTTCCACCAAATTTACTTTTCCCAATCTCGTTAAAATGAGTAATATTTAAAAAAAAATAGAAATGTTTGAAAACATGCAGTCTAATTATAATTTCATAAAAAGCATATTGTGTACTTTCTGAAAATCTTAATTGGGTCCTCGAATAAATATTTTGATATATAATAATCTTTCATTCATTTGAATATGAAAACACGCAACAATTATGTACACATAATCCCGCAAATGTATATTTTTTTCAATTGTATATTTGAAGAAATTCTTCAGTGAAGATTTGAAATAAATGCCAATTCTCTTATATGTTTATTTTGTATAAATACATGCATTGAATATTTTTATTGAGTTTTCCTTCATTTTTTATTATAAACAAATAATATAAAAATGACATAAAATATATTCAGGAAAGAATCATTTGTTTTAAACAGACAGGTCTAACTATTACTAAATTTTTTCCTAGTTTCTATAAAATAATTTATGCAGTTAAGATACCATTTCGGTATATTGAAATGTCAAAATATATCTTATATGATAATTATTTTTAAAAAATTGTTTCAATAGGAAAAAAAACCTTGTTAAATGTATTGGAACAATTCTGACAGTACCGAATAATATTTGAAATTGTTCTGACAAAAATATCAGAATAATTTCAAATATTATTCGGTACTATCTTAATTCCCATTGCACAAATTATTCTTAATAAAGAATGATATTCCGCATTTATATTTTTATTTAAATAATAAATCTAACGGCAAAACTTTAAAGCTAGAATCTCATACTATTTTGATACTTACTTTTACGTATGATCATATATGAAAAAATTAATTAAATATAACAAAAATTGCAACTTAGCATGATATGAATAATATAACATCATATATAAATATTTGATTTATTTATGGTTTTTTCAGGGTAAATCATTTATTTAAAATGCGACAAACTACTTGCATTTTGTCGAATTCCTTCCACAAAATATAACTACTGTATTCAGAAGACATTTCCAAAAATTTCTAGATTGCATAAAAATTTTAATCAGTGATGAGTAGTAAATAATTACCATTTAAAATTAGAAAATACTTTTTTGTAAACATTTCATATTTTTACTATTTCTCTTATGTTGTTTTTTGACATCTTAAATTTTATAATTTTGCTAGTTTAAAGGTCTTGTCTGCCAAAATTTTTTATCAGTTAGTGCACATAATAAATTGATTCGCAAAATTGCCATATTTTGATTTTGCGCGATAACATTTAATATTTATATTCATACTTCGAAAGTTTTTCTGATCACTTATCATCTTTTTTAGTTTCGAAATATTTTAGTGTTGCTTTATCATAGATGAATAATAATTAAATATGAATTTAACGTATCAATTTGTAGTAATAGCAGTATTCTTGTTATTCTGGTATGTAGTATTTTTTGTTAAGTAAGCATCATTTTTATAATTTATTTTTGTCCTTGCACCATTAAAATTAAAATTCAAATGCAAAACATGTCAATCATTAGTAAGAATAGTACAATAAACTATAAATAGATGCTCAAGTCAGGAAATTGCAAAATAAATAATGCATTTATACCATATGCATTTTTTACAATGTAATTATCTCAATTTTTTATAAAAGTTAATGGATACTTGCATAAAAAAAAGACATCATTCTGAATTTCAAATATATATGTGTCTTAAAGGTAATAAATGAAGATACATTCATTTGTATGTATTTTTAACTAATTAGTAATCTTAATTATTTATTTTAACGAAAATGCTATTAAGAAGAGAGAAGCATTCACCATCACGCATGTCTATTTATAATTATTTGAAGTAAGATTATGTTATACTTTCTAAATATTGAAGTTAGTTTCTGTTAGAACGTATTTTTTTTCTATACGTGAAAGAGATCATTATCGCTAATTATATTACATAATTAATTCAGCTAATACGGGAATATGAAGATCATTTTGAATATTTTTAGGTTGTATAATATTTTTTAATCATAGGAAGAATACATTAAATGCTTTTATTTCCTTTCTTTCTTTTTATTTTTAAATGTATTTATTTAATTCTAAATAAAATGTTGATAATGCGGAATTAACTGATTTTAATAACAAAAATCATTGCTTATGTAATTATGTTTTAGCATTGTTGTACGGAATCTTGCTACATTCTTAAAAAACAAAGCTTAAAGATGCAAATGAGAAACGGCCTTTAGTGATTGGAGAAGATAAAACAAAACATAATAAAAAAATGAAAATAATATTTTTGAACCGAGCAATATAATGAGGCAGTTTTCATAAACTCTTATCATTATAACAAGATATAGAAATAAAAGTTATGATTCATTTATTTCATATAACAAATAAATCGCATTACTGTTTGTAATGTCTTTAAAAAATTCAATATTTGCAGATGATATGAGAATAAATGAATTAAATAAAAATGCATGGTATTTGTAAGCGCAGATTCATTTAAAAATACAGTTTAAATTAGAAGAAATCGATAATAACAAATAGATAGAAAAATATCGTTTGTTCTAAAAGGATGCTTGCAACATAATTATTTATAGATTTATTATTTTAAAAGATTTTATCCTTCTATTATTTGTCACGAATCCGGATTTATTTCTATACAAACAAAAATCAGGAAGCAAACACTTGGGCCGCGGTGGCTTGGTGGTAAATTCTCTACTTCGGAGCTGGATGGTGTCAGGCTCGGGACCCAATTCCACCGAATAACAGTCGTGTAAGCGGCTCTGATGCACGTTAAATGCCCGGGCGAAACGCCCTCTCACTGCTGTGGCGTGATGTAGAGAGAGGGAATGCCAGCTCAGGTGTCGTCCTCGGCATCCGACCGTGGTTCAAAATTACGAGGACCGTCCCAAAATACCCTTAGTATTACTTTAAAACAGGAGGTTAATATAAATAAACTGAAATAAAAAAATTTATGCATTTCATTTTTATGATTCAACCTTTATTTTATACGTGATGATTTATGTATGAAAAATTTCTTTATACTATAATAATTTTGATCAAAATTTGATTATAATCAATAAAGATGTTCTGATTTTTATAATGCACTAACTATTCATGGACATTTTCATAGAGGAAGTATAAAATATTTACAGCAGTAATAGCTTAAAATGAGAATGTTAGTCACTACATGGAATCAGCTGCTGTTATATATGTTGTAAATCCTAACAATAATCATATAGTTTATAAAATTACTCGGCAAAATATTAATCTGGCAGCAAATAATCCTTTGAGACAAGACAACGCCATCTGGTAGCTGATAATTATATCTTCTAGAGATTTCTTTTCTTTTTTTTTCCGTGATAAAAAAATTAACTGCCACAAAACTTTTAGCAAGCCTCTTATCTTAATTTGTAGTGCTATAGTATAGTTGAGAAAATATTGAGCAAAACCTATTCAGCTGTTAGGAATTTTATAATGGACAAAATATTTAAATATTTCAATTTTCTTTGTCAAAATAGCTTTTTACTATTCCTAGTAGCTCAAACATATTGTACAATATTTTTATAATATAAAACAATATTCTCAATATTGTATATTATTTTTTAATATTGAATATTATTGTATAATATCGTACAATATTGTGATACAGAATGTGCTACCTAGCATAGTGCATTGTGTATACAAAATTATTACATATACGAAAGTGTTTTTAAAATAAATATAATAAGGCGTGGAATGGAGTAAATATATACAATAGTTACAATTATTCAATACATTGTTCGCTTTTCTAAACAAGCTGTGAAGCGATGAATCATAATTATTCACAGCAATAAGCAACATTTCTTTTGGGTTTGCTCCATTTTAGCATACAAAGTGATAATTAAGGGAGGACAAAACTGGTGTAAAGAAAAATAGGAAAAGAACATCGATAAGTCATTACTGCATCGAGCGCGTTATTTTATATACAACATAAATATGGTGTCTTATCAGTATCAAATATATATTTGACTGCATTATTGACTTACATTTTGAAGATGTTATCATAGAATGTTACTCAGTTTATAAAATGTAAATTATTTTAGTTTCAGTCCACTAAATACAAATAGAGAAGAATACATATGTAGATGGATAAATTCCATTCCAATATTAAAAGTTTTAATAGATAACAAAACTAAGAAGTAATCATGAATATTATAACATTTAAAAACATTCATTAAATACGTGATTTTGATAACATTTTAATTACACGGGCTTTGAATTCACAACTTATAAAATTAAGTTGGTCTTATAGAACAAGTACTTTGCCAAGAAGACTCAAAGAAGTGATAAAATCCAGTATCTTCAAATCATGAACATATCCAAACTACGATGAACATCTTGCCTAACAGAAGAAAAGTAATTTATTCATACATGAAAAATGGTTTCTTCATAAAAAAAAATATTTGCATTTAGAAACAGTAAAAAACCTTTGGGTATGATGTAAATTGATTGGTATTATTACGAGAGATGAAGACTAATATCAGTAAGAAATAGTAAAATAATATTCATTGATTTTTTAAATTTGTGGGGAAAAATGGGTGATGCACTTTAACACTTTTAATAGTAAAAAGAAAAGAAGTAAGCTTTCGAATGTGGAAGGAATTCCAATATTTATAATCGAAATTTTCTCTATTAGTAAATTGATGATTAAGCTATTGAAAATGAACTTAGTTTTTTTATAAGATCATCTTTCAAATTCTAGATAATTTTAATCTAACTGAAGTCCTCACTAGATAATAGGAAATCTATTAACAAATTCAAGAAGAAAAGTAAAATTAAACTCTAACTTAGAATTATGGATTTAAAATGGATATTTAACATGGATTTATTCGAAAAAAAATAATTGATGAGCTTAAGAAACAAACGAGGTGGAAAGAAATATTCAAATAAAAATATTCAAACATACTGATTATCGAATTAAATAGTGACACTAAAGTGGAATTTGAGAATGAATAGCATCAAAGATAGTATACGGGGATTAATAATCATTGGATCAATAAGTTCTGAAAGGGTCAACTCTCTACTCTTTTAATCGGTTAGGAAATTACACCATTGGGGAAAATCCAAGCGTTTACACATGAAAAATAAGAGGACAAGAATAAAAAAGTGTGTTGTTACGATGAACATAAAACTATCTTTGTCTAAAACCTTGGGAAATAAAGATATAGAATCTCCGTTGGTTGTCGTGCGTTAAGACAGTTTGGCAAAATTGTTAAATAGCTGGAGAAAGAAAAATGTCATCTACATTTAAAATTACATCTACTTTGGTTTTCCTGAACTCTCATCTGTGTGTAGTCTTTTCATTCGATTTACGTTATAACTTTTTAGGCTTTTTTTTTACTATTTTTATAACTTTTTATTTCGTCTTTTTTTTTTCTAAGAATTATTCGTAGTTTCCCCTTCATCTTTAATTTTAACTATTAATAAGCATTACTTTTACAGCATTAAGGAAGAAAAAAAGTGCTGTCAATTTGACTGGTGGTCTGTTCACTCTACTAATTGTCAATCCGGAGAACCTAGGAGTAAATGCCTTGACTGCTGTTGACAATTTAGAAGGCTCTATCAATTTTGTTTGATATTTCAAACAGTTCAATTTTTTCATTTGACCTATTAATGATTAAATTAATAAAGTATGATTTTGAAAATTTTCAATACGAATGAATTTCTTCCATGATAGAGTTACAAAAGTGAGCAATTTACACACACAAAGTGTGGAATCATCATCGAACAAAGATTATAATCCTAACAATGAAATTAATATCGAGAAATAATGTTCAAAATCTGAAACAAGATAAAGATCTGTGTGAATGATTTATTTCTGAAAAAAAAAAGTTTTTTACCTTGTTTAATCGGAATTGTAGCTGATATAAATCTTGTTTCAACAGAATCAATCTGTCGAACATTCGAATTCTAACTTTTCTTGACAATTTTGCTAAAAGATTCACATAAAAATATAACCTTCGTATAACCAACGATGTAAGATTTTTCAAGAAAATAAATCAAGAAGAACAAAGAAGTCCTACCATTGGGTATGAGCATATACGTTGAACCAATCAGATTGAAGAGCAAAAAAATAGCTAGGATAATTCTAGATCAAAGATTGAATGTCCGTTTGCAATAAAAATATTTTCTGGATCAAAGTAAAGAAAGAATCTCGTAGCAAATGTTTCTTGTTTTCTGGCAATATGGGGATTAAATAAAGAGATTTTCTTCCGTTTGATATTCTTTGCTTAATTTTGCCTCGAACAAATTTGAAGAAATCGCGAGAAATTGTTCTATACGTTCGAATGATTTCTTTTTCGTCTTTTGATGAAAACTGGTACTCAGATGCAATCTTGAGAATTACAAAGTTACATTTACAGAATTTCTTTTTATAAATGCTTTCTTTCAGTATTTTTAGTTTATGGATCTTTTAATGTTCAAAATTTTAAATATATCCATTGAATATTTAATTTTTTTAAACAGTGGGGTTTTGCCGAATTGATTGATGAAAATAATTTTTTTTTTTTATCCTAGTTGCTAAAATTTTAGAAATTATTTGATCATATCGTAACCGGATTTGTGAACATTTTAGTATGTCCCAAGAAATAAAATATTTGTCTTTAGTCAAAATATAGATTTCTTGAATTAATTATCTTTTTAAAAACATTAAAGTATTGGATTAAAATTAATGCAGTTTTTATACAAATATAAATTAAGCGAAAATTCAGTAAGAATGATGTTATTTTATCGTTATTTCCATGCATTTTCTTTTTTTAAAGGTAGCCTCAAAGTAGCTCAAGCAATGAAATGATACATTATAACATTAATTAATATTAAAATTAGTTTTAATTTTATTTTTAAATTTATTTAATTATATTTTAAATATAATTTTAATAATTATAATTAAAAATACAATGTAAAATCACTACACTATATTAATTAATAATAAAGTTATATTACTAAAAGTCAAATTTTATTAAATTATATTTTTAAATTTAATTTTTATTTAATATTTGCCAGGATATTGAAGACATTGAAATTAAACATTTTTTTATTACTTAGAAAATGAAGAATAATGATCTAATATTTTTAATGAAGATTTTCGAAAGCCGCTTATAATTCGTATTCCTTTCCCTAATAATTATTTTATTTCTATTCCTGAACTATTGACAATTGTGTTTTGTAATTATATTACTTATTCTGCGTAAAAGGTTAATAAATAAGGCAATTTAATTACTCCACAAAATCTTTTATTTTATGTACTCACGTTCCGTCCCAAAGATGAAAATTTTATATAAAAATTCAACATAAATCACTTAAACTTTCCATTTATTTAGCAAAGAATTAAATAAGCAGGAAAAAAGATTAAACATTATGTAATTTTCATCATTCCATCATCTTGATACATTACATTATTAAAACTAATTTTTAAGAGCACAACTCTATTCATTTTTTTTGTAGTTTTGTTAAAAAAAAATTCAATATTTTCCATGCTAATTCCAAAAGGTTAATTACATTTCTTTCTGTCATATATGTATTTCAGATCGAGACCATTTTCATGCTTTCGAGTTTATGGCTTAGATTAAAATATGTTGCTGTTTTAATTTTAATTTTGTCACATATTGAACTCCTTTACTTTTATATCATTGTTTTTCCCTGAATTATAATATAAATAAGTTTCTGAAAATGATAACTTTTCTTCTAGCCTTCATCATTTATTGGCTATTATGTTGTAATTTCACTTTTCCTAGATAAAGCCATTCCATTTCTTTTATATCCAGTGAAATATCTCACTTTGCTCCTCAGTAACAACTCTTAAATTTTCAAAAATATAATCTATGTTGCAAATAGAAAAATGGAAAATCTCCTCTCATATTGCCTTTTAACACTTTGAAATTTGGTAAATCTCTTCGACAATACATTTGTAATTGGTAACAATTTAGTTTCGAAGTACACTAGTTACCCCTAATTTGAAAGACATGATTTTTTTAATATCAAGCCCTTGAAATATTTTTTTCCAATTTTATTTTAAATAAAAAAATGTTACAAAGTGTTTACAAAATTCTTCTTTTAATAACGCTTTAGAAACACCTTTATACCATCTACTTTTACACCAGATGATAAAAATAAAATCTTCTTAATGTCAGTAAAACTTTTTTATACCTTCAGGCCCAGATTACAATATTTTCTATTATCACAATTCACTCATATATGAGTTTTCTTTTTGTGCGACATTATTTTCTTTTTTAAATGACTAAAATTATAAACAAAGTACATTTGTGAATATAATTTTTAAAATCAGAGATTCAGTCTGTGGAAACACTGTATGCATCAACTGCAAATCATTGCAAATTGCTCATTTGTGCTCTGATTGCAAAGGTTTATTCATTGTCATTTAAAAGTTTTTGTCACTGACTTAAAAAGATTAAGAAACATGGAGGGAAGGATAAGAAAAAATATAGGGAGTGGAAGGTGAATAATAGGGGATGGAGTTGAAAGATAATAGTGTTCAGGAACTTTGTTATTGCAATATTTAAAGAAATATTTTGTGAAATAATACATTAGCAAGTATTTGAGGGCAGTATATAATTATAAAATTGTACATCACGTGACTCACTCCATTGCAAAAATGCATCACTCCCATTTGCATTACTTTCAATCTCTGAATTTCATAGGCTGATTTAAATTAATTCTTAATGCGATATAAGACTGTTTTTTTTATATAGATTGGCGAGTTATTAGCAAATGGCGTGTATCAAAAAAATTTATTTGCACCAAAGATAGAGATATTTAATTAATTTTTAAATAAAATGTACCTATTATATTTTCATCGGGAATTAATAAATGCACTGTTAAAGCAAATTTATTTTAAACTTATTTATTTTAAAATATGAATTACTCACTTGCAGGATTTTGATTTCTTACATTATTTTCAAAATATGTTTATTTTATTTCATTTGTCATATTAAGAAAATGAATATGTGATGAATATACATGAATAATTATTATGAATTTATTCATAAAGCCGTTTCGAATTAATGTACAGTTATTATATAATAGTACATCACCTTATGAAAAAATTTAAAATGTGTGAGATCTGTAGGAAAGTTTTTCATGTATCGCACATAAAGTGCATAACATTTTTATATCATCACAAATAAGACGCATAAAGTTTTATAGATTCACAAAATAAGGTGCATAGTGTTTTACAACATCACAAAATGAACATGTAGTAAAGTCAATCTAACGCCTGAATGCCTCTGTTAAAGCACTGAATCCAATTAACAGATAATCCTGCGCATTCAATAAAACCTATCACCCGGAATAGATAGGCATACATCAAACGCTAGTTAAGGAAATGTCTACTGAGCTAAATGCTAATCATGCAATGCTTATTGCGAGAGGTAGGTGAGTTCTTAATTTTGCACTGATGTTATATATACTGAATTATATCTGATTTAATGTACACTGTACGATTATCAACAACATCTGTTTATCATATTTACTTAATTTAACTTGATTATAAGCTTCTGATGAAGCATCAATGTTTAAATCTCTAAATTAATGCTTCAAAGAACTTTATGTATTATGAATACTCAAACTAAGAAAATCATTCAAACTAATTACAAAACACATTCTTACTATTTAGAAATCTACACTTTTGTAATGATATTATATATGCTCTTCCATTTCAAATGTCTTTAACTACAAATTTGAAGAAAAATAAAATATAAAATATGTTTTACATTAATTATTACTGAAATTAGATTTCCTGCTTTGAAATTAAGTGGTAAATAAAGGAACTGAGTTGATTTAAGAATAATGGATTCGCCATACACTATGGTTTTAATTTTCCCTTTGCCAATTGACTTGAAAAATATAGAAACGGATGACAGCCCTTCAAATTTAGTTGTGACTATAATTATGTTAAAGCCTTTGAGAATTCATTGGTTTATATATTTTCATTATTAACCTAACAATTTGTTTTGAAACGAAGCATTATTTATTATCGAAAGCCAGTATTTCTAAATTATATTTAAAAGCTAATTCGAGTCTTAAATAAGGCTATAGAATAATTTGAAAATTAATTTTTTCAAGTGAACATGATTTAAATTATTTTAATAAATTTGATTAATTCATTCTTTAAAAAAATGACTCTTATTAGAAGAGGGACAAAACATAAAAACTTTTCTTTCAAGTCAGACGCATTTTCAGAATGATGGCAAACTGCTTAATCATGTAAAACAGTAGTACCTAAAAAATAAAAGAAAACCTCGCTGTTTATGCATTTTACTTACCATAACGAAAATCCAGGGTAAATGAAGTTGTTGAAAAATATTTCATAAGAATACCTAGTTGAAATGAACTAAATAAAGTTTCTCTAATTTTTAGCCAATTACATTTCCGGAAAAATGTAGTAAATTGAAGTGGAAAATGCGCGAAATGTTGCCATAATAATAATAAACAGTTCTGAATCCATTGAACATATTGAAGTATCTGCTTGTTAGCGCTTCACTAAAATAACAATAATAAATAAAAAAAACTATCGAAGACTTTAGAAATGTAGTTTTTTCTGCCATAAATTAAATATCTATCTGGAACAGGATCATGGAGTTATTGAGCTCATTGTCATGTTTAACCAAATGATACTATAACTTGCATCTTGAACTCAAACACAAAAGAAGCTAAATTAATATGTCATACAAAACTAATAATCTCGAATTAAATCCTCATGACCCAAATTTTTTATTGCTGTTTACAGTTTCCTTGTAAGATCTTGATTGTTGTATATATGTAATAAGATTTGCAGAATTATATAAAAACAATAATCAAGATTGCATATTTTTATAGCGAAAAAACTAAGCTATCAGGTAATGGAGCTTTCTAGTTATTTATTATGTAATAAATAATTTAATAAGTAAATGAAAAAAATATATCATTTCTCATTTATTAGAAATTTATATTCGGATAATATGACCCAAAAACTATAATTTGGAAGTAATCTGCTCTTTAGTGTATTAAAATGAGCATATTTAATCTTTCTCTTAAACTTATTATTATTCCTTAATGGAAAAAAAGAAAATTAAAACATATTTTTACTGAATAAGGGGAAAACTGCAAGATTCAACTTTTTATCAACCCATTTGCTAATTATGGGTTCCATCAAAATGGATTTTAATTTTTTCGTCTGTGTGAATTATAAATGAAATTTATATGATCCTGCAAAGTTTCCACTCATTAAAATTAAAATCTTAATATAAGTGGGTTTTTTTTTTCTTTTACATTTTGAGAATTTCCGAATTGTTTCAAATATTGAAACATACCTAACAAGAATAAAGACTTAACAATTATTTCAAAGAGATTTTTAGATTTAAATTAAAATAAAAGTCTTGTTCAGATAATCATCTAAAATCTTTGGGAATTTTTAGAATAATTTTCAATATTGTAAATATATTTAAAATTATTTTTAAATTGCATTTGATTTTTTTTATTTTAGTGCATTTTTATAAAGATAGTCATTTACAAAACAAATAAAAGAAAGTCACAAAAAGTATATTTTTAATAAAATGTTATGTATGTATGATATATGGAATGGCCATAGCATAACATGAACCATTCGCCCAAATACGACAAAGTGTGTAGTACATACTATTCCTTCAATTACATTTTAAATGCGGCAAAAAATTATTCTAATTTCATTTAATATCTGGAATGCGGCTCTGTCCACACAATTCACTAAGACAGTAATCTGAAAGAGTTGCAGAGGTTAACAGTTAATCTACGAAACAATTTTTGAAAACCATGTTTTAATCTTAGAGGTTCAGATAATATCATGTTTGATATTTATACATAAACTAATTCGAGCATTAAGTATATTTAAATACACTTTAATAAAATTTGCGGGCCGGTATACCTGGTTGGTAGGACGTTGGGATCAATGTCTCTTGGTGCCTTTGGCTAGTGCGCGTATAAATATGTCGTGGTCACAACGTCTCTCATGTGGAGAGTAATATCACTAGGGGTGATCGTTCTCTGATTTAGGTCTAAATTACGATCTGTGGTTGAGTGAATGAAATGCATGAATGAAGTCCGCCTTATAAAAAGGGTTCTGACGTGTGTATTGCCAAAATCGTACTCTTGGCTCTAGTTGGTACCAATAAAACACGAGACGCACCCTATCGGCTTAATTCGCTGCCTTCGCCACAACGGGCTTGTCCTTGACAAATGTCATAAGAAACAACAACAACAAATCAATAATGAAGTATTAGAAAAGAAACATAAAATTAAAAAAATAGGCATTTCGGACAGACAATGTCTTCTAAAATCTGCCATCAAAATATTTACTCTATAACCCGATAATATTTACAATCTTTTTTCAATATGTTTAAAATAAGTATTTAGGAATTAAAAATAAAATATAAAGCCATTTATGAAAAAAAAGTTCTTCAAAATAAAATAATTTAAATGTTAGATTTAAAGTTAATTATGCTAATAAATAATTAATTTAAAATATTTTAGTTTATTTTGATTTATTATTTATAATTCCTTGAAACGACAAATTATATTTTAGACAAATTTCGAAAATGATATAAACACGATTGGCAAAATGCATAAAGCTTTCAACGCTAAAGCACATTCGCTAAATAAATCAGAAACCTGAAATTCGCGACTTCAAGCTCCTTCCTAAATTCAGAAAATTTAATGAACCATTCACTTTTAATGGAGCAGGATGTTACCACCTTTCAAATACACTTGTTTTACAAGTGATAGTGAATAGGGATTTTGACGCCCTTTTCAAGACAAACTAATGTATCTTACTAATCTAATTAAATACTCTTATTTGTGATGCATTTATGAAGGTGAAAGGAAAGTATTTCTGGGCGATAAGATGATTTTAATGTTTTAAGATCTTTCACTTTAACTCAAGCATCAATCATTGTTAAGCTACAGTTATTTTGCTTGCACCATGTTAGATTGAAAAAAAGTAACAATAATTCATTCTCAATGGGTTTATGGTTCCAAGTTTTCTTAGTTATTAAATTATTTCTTATTTTAAATTAATTGCTTAATTCGTGGTGATGACAATTACTGATTAATTGAAATGCAAGTTTAGTATTTTTTTTCATTTGTTATATCACAAAAAATGTCATTAAATTCTTATTGTTGTACTTTCTACTTAACTAATTAAGATTAATCAATATATGTTTTGTTAGGTTCCTGTTTTTTTTTATTTCAAATATTAAGAGGATAGTAATATGTATTGTAGAATTAAGACGTTTGTGAAGACTGGATTCCAATTATAACTTAGTCAGTTTTCTATAAGAATTTACATACCGATTTTTATTCATTTCCAAATGTGATAAATATGTCATAGTCTTAGACAAAGTTGTATCTTTACTAAAAAAAATTCAAGATATTCTTCTAATTGAACTTTAGATCCTGGTTGTCAGGAGGGAAGCTAATTAACATTTAGGATATATATTTTACTGATGATTCAGTGCCGCACTTAGCGAGGAAGAATGTTGTAGTCATATTAGCTTAGTGTATTCTCCTGACCTACTAGCTATTTCCAAATTCTATACGTGAATATTTTAACGCTTGGTTCTTATTTTTCCATTTGCGTTTGTTGTTTCACTTTTCAATCTGTGAGAGGCTGATTGGATTGCTGGATTTTTTTTTCCTGATCAAGTTCATTGGTTTTGGAGATTTTCATTTCTAATTAATCAGTTCGATTAATTTGTTTGGATACTTTCGAATTTAAATTATCGTATTTAAATTTTTCAAAGAAGAGAAGATCTAGAAAAATAATGAAGATCTGATAATTCATTCTGTGGCTCATGTGATGCTCCTGAATGCCCTGCGTAAGTTTTCTAAATAAACGTAGTTAAAATAAATATCGTTATAATTATTTCATCAATGCCAAAATAAAACGCTTAGGTATTGACTGTAAAAGGAGCATAATATATTCGAGCAGAATCCAGTAAAATAATAAATATTTAAATGTTCTGAACTTTGGTAATTTTATGTTATATCTATGAAATAAATCAAGAAAACGGCAAAATAAGATAAATAAGAAAAAAAAGATTCAATACTTGTAAATTTTACTTTTAGAAATATATGTTTTAGTTGATGAGATTAAAATAAGTTTGATAAAACCTAATTCAACACATCAATTTTTCTAAAAAGAAAAACATTATTTTAAGAGGCACAGTAATTATTCGAAAACTGGATATCAGTAGATCGTGTATAGAGCTTTCCATCAATAAAATATTTCTTTTATATGGTTAAAAGTAATAATTGTAATTGGACAAAAATATTATGTCTGAAAAGAATAACTTTTTATTCTTGACAGTATTTTTTTCTTTTGATATCATTTATGCAAGTTTTTCAGCAATTAATTGCTTATTATATGGGTATAACAGTGATATAAGATCCCATACTGTCTTGCGTAATCAGTTTTTGCTATTATTGCAGCACTGATTCTCTCTTTTTGTGTATTTTTCATCAACAATTATTAAAGGCTTTTTTATTGCATCATTTAAGTTCTTATTAAGCAAATAAGTGAATTCGAGCTTATAATTAAAGTTAAGATCCAAGGTACTCGAAATAATATAAATAATAATTATTATTATTTAATAATTCTTCGATTCTTTGATAAATCTCTTCTTTTTCCATGCAAATCAACTCTTCTTTTTCCATGCAAATCATGCAATCAACAAAATGTAAATTTTAGAATAGTATATTTTAAATAGATATTTTGAAGGAATGTTTGAATTACTGAATAAATATTCCCGTAAAACGCTGTCCGTGCAACGCTAAATTATTAATCTTTTTAAACCCTATTTGTTTGATACCGTTTAAAAATGTCGTAACCCAGCATTAATGATTAATATAAGAACTAATTTTGAAATGCTATTCTTATTCATTTTTTACATATAATTTATTTACGTTTATTTTATAAACAAGTTTAGATATTTCTTTAAAATTTTAAGATAATTATTTTAAAATATTCTTAAAAAGTATAAATTCTGCATCCGAGATTTGTGGAAAATATCTCTATATTACTGAATTGTTTCATGCTAATAAATCTAGTTTATTATTAAATCATACTGTACGATTTATTGTATTCTTTAAACAATATTTTAATAACTTTTGATGTACATTTCAATCATAAAATATATTTCATGAAAAAAGATTTTTATATAATCACTAAATTTCTGGTAATTCGCTGGTATAATTTCATTTGCAAATTTCTTAGCCAGCTTATTAACATTAGATTCTTTTCTGAAGCATCTGGGATATAAAATCTTAATTAAAGTATTATCGCGGACTGAGTTTTCTGCAAATATGGAATAACTTTTCCCGTAAAAATTCCAATTTCGCCTCCATTGCCTAATTCTTTTGGCAGAGCCCGCGATTCCTAAGTGCATGCATTTTTCTTCATTCAAATTAATTAGATTAAATCCATCTTACTTTCAGATGGAATGTTGGCCATAATAAAAATTTTAAATATAATTCTCATTAGAAACGTGCTAATCCTCGGGATTTGCTGTTACTTGACTTTTTTGTCCTCTTTAACAATGAACATATAATTGTGGCTACAATATAAATGAGCATTTAGACTTTCGGCGGTCTGTAGCTAAATGACATTCTAATCTTTAATTTGAAGATTATATATATATATACACTGGTGTGAAAAACTTAAGCAAAAGGTGATTTTTTTTTTGCCATAACTTCACGAGAAATCATCTGAGAGACATGAAATTCAGAAATGAGGTACAGCATTTTGTTCGGAAAGAATGACGAAAGCATAGTTGCGCAGAAATGAATACAATGCATACAGTATGGAATCAAACAAAAAAAGGCTTTATTGAACTCATAGTATCGTTACACATTATTGTCTGTCCAAGAGGAAGAACAGCAAGCAGATGTTCCTTAGTATGGGATATGCCCTCCCCTTACTGCAATGGTTGCTTCGCACCGTCTCCGCATACTCAGCACCAGATGGTCCAACAGTTCTTGAGGTAACAATGCCCATTCCTCAATCAGCATCTGTTTAAGTTGTCGGGTGTTCCCAGGAGGATGTAATCGTGCAACAAGGCATTTCTACAAAGCATCCCACACATGTTCTATCGAATTTAAATCAGGGGAGCACGCCAGCCAATCCATTCGAGTGATATCTTCACTTTCCAGGAACTCCTCAACAGCATGAGTCCTGTGTGACCGTGCATTGTCATCCATAAAAACGTAGTCTGATCCAATGGCACCTCGGAACAGACGCACATGGGGAAGGATCATCTCCTGACAATAGCGATCTCTAGTTACAGAATCTCTGTCGAAAACGTGGAGCTCAGTCCGCCCGTTCATCATAATACCTCCTCAGACGACAACTCCAGGACCACCGAAACGGTCTCTTTCCGTGATATAACTGGGATGAAACCGTGTCCCGACCTCTCTCCAAATCAACTGGAGTTGGGAATCGCTTCTGGCACTAAAACGACTCTCATCTGTAAAGAGGACACGACTCCATTGATGAAATGTCCAGTTTTTGTGCTCCCTGCACCAATCTAAACGGTGCCGCCGGTGGGAAACTGTCAAAGGGATGTAGCGTTCAGGACGGCGGGCGAATAGGCCACCTTTGTGAAGGCGTCTGGACACAGTAAAACGCGACACTTGTCGCCCCGTTGTTGCACACAGTTGCTGAGCAATGGCGCTTGCTGGCTGGTTTCGGGTTCTTTTCGCCTGCTGGACGATATATCGGTCATCCACTGCAGTTGTTTTCGTGGGGCGGCCCCCACCAACCTTTCTCACAACTGTACCTGTGTTTTGGAAGGCTTTTCAAGCGCGCGAAACGACACTTTTGTTGATTCCGAACTCTTCAGCTACACTGGTCAAACTGCGCCCCTCCTCCAGCTTTCCGGTCATTCTTCCACCTGTGAAATCGTCCAGGCGATTTCTGCTAGCCATATTTCACGAATTAACTCACGTGCACTTGCAGCGAATGTCTTTAATTGCGTCTCCGTCCTTCCTTTTATTGTAGTGTTGAGCTGCGCTCGCCTTCCGCACGTGTTTTGCGTACGCTCACGTCGCCTGTGACGTTTTGTTCCTGATATTTGCATACGCATGACCTTTCTCTTGAATTACGTGTTCATTGTACTGATCGCAAGAACTCCTTTTCTGCAATTTCATGGCTATCTGCTTAAAATTTGCATTGTTGCTTAAGTTTTGCACACCAGTATATATATATATATATAATGAAAGTATTAAAAAAATCAGCCTTTTTTTTAAAAAAAATTTTTTACCATGCCTTATTAATTTTACAGAACGTATTAAAATCCATTATTTTTTTGTTTTTGTTTTTTCTGAAATTTCATTTTTGATAGTATTTTTTTATTTCAAAATTTTTGCATTTCATGTTGAAATTCTTAAATTTATAATCTTAATGTGATCATTCTAGTTCGAAATTTTCCTAATTTTTGATCAATATTATATGGAAATGTCCCAGTGCGCCAAATTATATGAAAATTAATAGTCATACAAATACTCGTTCTCATATTATTAGCTAATGTCACTAATCTTTTGGAGTATTAGCAATTCATAAATACTTTGTCAAGAATAAAATACAGAAATGTAGTAAGATTTAAAAAGTAATTCTGAAGTGAGGTTTATTTAGCATAATTGTTTAGCGTAATTGTAATATGAGATTTTAAGAACGTAATTGTTTCAGATTTTAATTTAATGGGAATTAAATCACCAGTTGAATCTAAATCATGACCCAAAATTTCTCAATTTAATTATTTCAATTTGTTTGATCATTTTTGATGTGTAATTAGATTGTAAAATGGTCTTAAGCAAATTTATAAAATAATTTTCAAAATAAAAATAGCAACAGAAGTTTTTCTTATCGATTGGGCAAGTTATAAATTCTAGGAGGTTTTGTACAAGGATAAATCAATAAAAAGATTTTGCTTCAGGTTGTCATGCATTGCCTTTTCGATTTTTCTCGATTACATGAATTTTATTGTAACTAAGAGGTACCTTTCAATAATTAGAAAACTAAAACATTGAGAATGCTGCTGAGAATGATATTACAAAAACAAAACACCATCTTAAAACGACAATAACTTTTTGTTAGTGCATTATTTATTTTTTAAATATAGAATAATTTTTCGGAATGAAGGAAAGCGGATCTTATAGAAATAATAAAGAGTTTTGCGTACCAAGTGTATAGATCTTCTCTCTCTGAAGGTGATTAAAATAGCAGAATAATAATAAATCCAAAGGGAATTCTAATTTGGCAAAGGTCAAAAATTTGAAAACAACGACGCCGGAGATAAATATCCTTTAAAATAGTAAAACCAATCTTAATAATTTGAGACATGAAAGACATAATTATAATTGTTCAACATCACATTTATCTCAAGAGAACTCCATGAAATATTCTATAAAATGAAAATTGAAAATTTATTAAAATAAAGCTGATGTTTTTTGAGAAATTTTATCTATGAAATATTCCATAGTTTCTGAAGAATGGAGAAAGCTGCATTGCAGGGAAATTTATACTTTAAAAATAATTAACATTTACTTATATTCGAAATCACTTCTAATGATGAAAATCACAAACATAAATGAAAATTTGAAAATTATATTTCAAATTTAATCGGGAATTAATAGATCTAAGGATCTTAGAACAGAATATCAATGGATAATAAATTTTCAACAAAATCGCAATCGGTTCAGTAATTTCAAATAATCAAAAGAATTTTATTTTATCATTTTGAAAATGCACTTTAAGATGGACATAAATTATTGCAATTTTAATCAATTGCATAAGACTAATTTATGTTGCTTTTTTTATATTTTCCCTTTTAATAAGTCATGTTTCGTACTCCTTTTGAGCTAATGAAACAATTCATGAAATTTATACAGCGAAATTTATATGCTTTATTTGAGTGGCGCTTAAATAGTAAGTTTTACATTTTAAATAATTATATTATAGTTTTATGTTCTTAAGATTTTATTAAATACTGAAGATTTTATTTTATTGATTTTCGTAATTTCTAATGAAATGCTTTTTATATATTAAACAGTCTAAACGTAAATTGTAATACTCTTCAAATATATTCAATGTTTTTCTTTTATTCTCTATAATTTTACTATATTGATATGAAAATTAAAATACTATACATTGGTTTTTAAAACATTCTAATGTTTTATTTATAATTTTCATAAAATTACCTGTACAATTGCAAATCAGTGTGGTAATTTTACTAAAAATGAATTATAAATAGTATATATTATTCCTTTAGCATTCCGGAACAAATTTCGCATATATGATATCATCCACAAACTATTAAAGTCCAATAGAAAGACAATGTTTGTAAAGCAAAGTGATCATATTAAAATGTTTAAATATTTACATATTCTTTCTGACGTGTAAAATTTATTTACAGGAATTAATATTCTTATGCTTAAATAGAATTTTATGTGTTTTAAATGAAATTTATCTCAAGATTCTCCAAATTTTTTTTGGTAACGAATTTTCTTCTGTCTCTTGTCAGTAGTTCGTTTTAAATTATTCTTACATCCCTTTTCTCTTTTACAAAATATAATGCCAGCAGGCATAGAAGTGAAGATAAATTTTATTCTAGAAAAATCAATTGAAAGGGATATTGTATAACAGAGCTGATAGCTCCTAACCATTACTAAAATTCATCGATATGAATAAAATATGTGAAGTCGAAATTCCTATTGTTTAAAGATGATAAAAACATTTTTGACTTTTGATATCTGCTTGGCGCCATTTTTAATTCGCGTTAATGGCTGCAAACTCTGGGGTTCAATATATTGCATTCTGTCTGGCTTTTGATATAAAACAAAAATGATAAAATGGAAGTTTTAAAGCGTTTACTAAATCCAGATCATCTCAAAATTTTTCTATTTAAATGTGGGTTCTCTTGTAAAAGGTAATCCAATATTGAGTAAGTTATTTTTTTTTCTCTTTAGTTGATTCATTTAGAAGTAGTTTAAACAAATTAAAATATCAACGAACTTTCTTCTTTATTATATACTTCCCCAAATATTTTTATGAATCCCCGCTTTTTTAGATATTTCTGATATTTTAACAAAGTCAATTCAGTGAAACTGAGGTTATTTAAACACTTATTGTTTAACAAAAATAACAAAAGATAAGGATGAATTTGCTGTTGAAGTCCAATATGCATTTTAATTCATAATGTGCATAAAATATATTATTTGCTTTAAATTTCTCGAAAGGAATAAATTGTGCCAGCAATGATGTATTTCATCGAAAATAAAGGGTGAGCAATAATTATTAATGTTTTTCCTTAATAATCGTTTTATAAAAAAAGTAGATTATCCGCATGAGATATTACATATATACAATTGTGAGCTGTTGGTTATTTAATACTTTTTATAGTACTGTTATTATTTACTTTTATATTTTATTCAAACAGTTCAATAAATAATTGAAGATCGATAATTAAAAACAGACTAAACGGACAATTGGCTATTGAAATAGTAATAGATATTCCTAAAATAATGAACATTTTGTACACAAATGAAACAATAAATGTTAAATAATAATAAATTTAATATTTCCCTGGTTATACGTTGGAATGGGTTAAATGACTTAATGCAATATATTTTAAAATAAATATTTGAGAATTTCTGGAAAGAGAATGTATTTAGTTATAATTAAATGTATCATTAAAAATTGAATAATTATGTAAAATTTACATTCGTTTATCTGATTGAGGATGGGCATTGCAAATCTCTATGGGAATCTTTAATTTATAAATTTGCATACATTGTAAAATGCAAAATATGATGAAACTTCGACAGAGTATTATTTCACATGATTTATAAAATCAGTTTATATTTCGATAAATATTGCAATAATAAGAGCTATGTAAAAAACGCTGATCTTTCAATATTTCCATATCCCATACTTCAAAACAAAATACTTATCGCTTGTAAATTATTATTTTCTATATTTCACTAGTCTTAATTCCGATGTGGTTAAAAACTTTTGTTTTTCCTATATATTAATGTTAATTCAGGGTAATTAAATAATTCTGTGGTAGAGAATTAATATTATAATCTTTTTGTATTATTTC
The DNA here is from genome assembly GCA_026543865.1 of Argiope aurantia. Taxonomy (NCBI): domain Eukaryota; kingdom Metazoa; phylum Arthropoda; class Arachnida; order Araneae; family Araneidae; genus Argiope; species Argiope aurantia. The sequence continues at coordinate 63,981 of JAPMOR010080421.1, read as the reverse complement.
TCTATTAATAAAGATTGATGTGTGTGTATGTGCATATTGGCTCTCAGCATGTCAAATTACTTGACCTACATCTTTCAAATTTCAAACATGAATATTTTGGGATGTCGAAATGTAAACAGGGAAGCTATGTTCAATGAAATTTTAATTAATTAAGAATTAAGCTCAACTCAACGTTAGTGGTTTTCTGGATAATTTCCGAAACTATTATTGCATAAAAATATGTTTTTTATACCACTTCAATATTTAACAAATATATTTCATAATAAATGTAATGGCCGTACGAATTGTTCCTGCATTTTGGCACTTTTTAAAATTGTTTTTGTCTGTTTTCTAATATATAACATCGTTGTCCTGAAATTCAAATCGTTTACCTTGTTTTGTCAACTATTTAATCATGTGATTACCTTTCATTATTGAAAGCTAAAAGAGGAGGATTATATTTATTATCTTTGCAGTTTACAAAAGGAATAAAAAAATGAAGTTACAATAACGCCAAACTTAGAAGATTAATGAGTAGCATAATTACGTTTCTAATAGCATTTTATGATGGCATGATGGCATTGATATACACAATGAACAAAGCATATACAAAATAATTGAAACAACACAGTTTTAATGTCTAACGATTTGATGGAATCATAAATATGAAGTTATCTTCAAACTATTCAACTTAAATTAAATATAATGATTTTCTCCGCTTAAAGAGCTATTCACCAAAGACGAATAAATGTTCATACTAACATTAAAAAAAAGCCAATATTCAAACATTGGCGTAAATAAAAGTTCATAGTTTCAGCTTTGATATCTTAAAAATGTTTAAATTCGAAGCATTAACTACATATTAGTAAATATACAATTAATTCGCATTTTCTGCAGCGCCATAATTTTAAATTGAGTTTAAACTCAATACATCCATTGCATTCTCCTAACTATACAAATTAATTAGCATTATTTGAGGCGTCATAAAGTTAAATAAATCACCTAAAGTAACTGTCAGGATAAGTTAAGAGCTATATTTGATGGTTTTGTAGGGTAATAGATGTGCCATTAGATATGCGCACTTCAAGACAAACTAACATTTAGATATGATATCAAATAGGCCTCAGGATATTTAGTTAATAACGCATTAATCATGGAATGTCATAACCTTGTAATTCCAATTGACTAAATAGAGTTAATAAGTTTCAAGTCATGATCCTGCTTAAGGCATACGCACTGCTGCGACAACATATTAAATCATTTGTGCCCAGTTTAGTATTTACGAATTGACGTTCAGAAGAAATAAATAATTTTAATATATAAATAAACATACTCTGATAATAATTTACCATATTTTTTAAGATTATTCACACACATATATTGATGTATAAATGCATATCTTAAGATTAGCTATTGAACATAAATTTGTGAACTGATTCATCGTGTTCAAACAAAAAAAATAATTGTAAGTATTTTAAACAAAATTATATATATATATATATATATATATATATATATATATATATCATAAATTTAAAAAAAAAATTTAGACCTCGTTTTTATTTTATTTCCTTTATATTTAATAGTGTGTTTAATTTATTTTAATTTTTTGTTGCTCTCTTCGCTTACGTTTATTATTCAATTGTAAATAAACACTGGAAGTGGATAAATCATTTCATCCTTTACTATCGGCTAAATAACATTAGTCTTCATTTAAATGGTGGCAATTTCTTGTCTGAATACTTCTTAATTGCATAATACAAGCAAATTTGTATCATGCAAATAAATATATTATCGGTTCTTCTTGGCCAATGTGTTTCAATCCATTTAGTATTGATTTATATCCAAAAAATAAATGAATTAGAAACAACACTACTAGAGAAATCATTATGAAACACTATTTTATGTCGGGGATTTCTTTTACCTTCTCAAAAACAGATATTCGGAAGTTGATGAAGAATTTCCACATCTCTTTATTTATTTTATAATCTTCTGTTATCTCTAGGTTTTTATAAGTTTTGCTGCTAACTATTTTATCACGGTGCATTGCGGCCATAAGAATGAAAATTTTGTTCTTTTTTTGTATTATAAATATCTGCAGTTATATCCTCAGCAATGTTAAAACTTCAGGTTATTATTTCTTTGTTTATTATTTAATCAGAAAGTTTTGGCTTATTTTTGCTCGTGGTATAGAGTGTAGTGATATTTTGTCTTAGCAGACGATAACCCATTTTTCGATTATGAAATTATTGGTTGTACCTTTACATTCATTTACAAAATAACTTCAAACTCGTTTTTTATAGATCGAAGATTTAAAGATCAATTTTCTCCACTGGGATTCTTTTTCAGGGTAAATAAATTATTTTAGATCAGTTAAAGTTATAGTTTAATATAAAATTATTATTTTCATTCAATATTTTGATAGTTTCACATTTAGATGGCTATAAAAAGAAAAAAAAATTCTGTTTTGTTGAAATATTTTCATGTTGATACAAAATGACTGAATTAAGCATTTTTTTTTCAATATTTCATGAAAGGGAGAATGTTTAACTGACAACTAATTTCTTGATAAATTGTTTTATTAAAATAACGAATACATGAAATAATTTATTTTTACTACTTTTAAATGAGTTATTCATTAGATTACACGAATTTAGATAAATACAATAGAAAAAGAAAGGAATTAATCAATAAGACAATTCCTAAAAGTAGTAGAATAAATATAATACGAAAAAAATACATTTCAGAAAAATAAATTCCTTACAAAGAAAATCATAAAATATTTATAAAATAACATTATATCGTCCTTTAGCATAAGCAGCATGAATATATTTTGGACTAGCCGCCTTAGGCGACCAGCTGGTTTGACAGTATTAGCGCTCGCTACAATTTTCAATTAAGGAGTTTAAGTAACTGGTCTCTTAATAGATTCTCAAACAACACATTTTTAATATTCAAACTTTGATAGTCATACCAAACTGATACTGTTGTTTAGATCGTTTCGTTCAATTTACTATATATATTTTGCTAATTTGTTGTCATTTCCGGCAAGACTTCAACTTTAATTTAAAATGGAAATGATGAAATTGCAATTAATATTAAGATATTTTTTAATAAAACCAAGCGTTTTATTTTATTTATCATCTTTATTGTTATTTATTAATTATTATTATTATTGAATGTGAGTATAGCAAACAGAATCGCTCGGTATTTAAGTCTTATGTTAACCACAAAATATTTTTCATTATTTATGTAATATCTCAAACAATAATTCAACAAAAATTTCTGAGATTAAACATAAAATTCAGTTTTTAGTTTAGCTTTCAAAAGGATTGAAATGAAATCAATAATAATATTTTGTTCCTGCCTATAAACATATTTCAAAAATTATGAAGTCTAAATTTAATGCAGTATGGTATCATATTCTGAGAAATATTCTGGACACAACAAATTTTAAATAAATGAATGAATGTTTCTATTTTCTACGATCAACTAAGATTTATTTATGAAGTTTTAAATGTTAAAAATTTAGAAAAACTCAACATTTTCATAATCTTAGGCCAATTAATCTCGAGAAACCTGCGCCCTGATTGCCGTATTTTCTTTGAAGTGATAGATGGAGAATCTAAAATTATACTTTTTTATTGAATAGTGATATTCAAATTTTCATAAATCAGTCAGTTTAAGTGATTGGAAATTAACTCTTAAAAGTCAGTGATTTAGTTGATTGGAAATTAACTCTATGACCACCATAAAATCTGTGCTTTCTCTTGTGGTATATGCATTCTCCTTAATATCCGCTCGATTAAAACATCACATACAAAAGTACAACATAGAACAAACACATCAAAAGTAAACATAACATTTCAACAGTTGCCAAAAACACAAGAGAGAAAAATGCAATTAATAAGCAGACGATATTTAGAAAAGTACAGATATTTAGACTGGAAAATGAAATTATCTGAATTTAACCACACGAGCAGACGATATTTACAAAAGTAAAAATATTCAAAATTGAAAAGGAAAATATATGAGTTATTCCATCAATAAATGCCATAAGTTTGTTTATATCTTCATTATTTTATGAGTCATTAAAAATCAAAATGTGTCCGGGACTAAATAAACACCCTGTATAGAGAGTGTAAAAGATCATAAAATAATTTTTCTTGAATTTATTTTTTGGAAAAATAATATTTCATATTTGTTTCATTTCCTACAAACACGTGCCGAAAATTATATTTTTGCAGATTTCATTTCCAAAAAGATTTAATTTATTTTTAATTGGAGCTTTAATCAATATGATGGCAACACTTTGAAAAAAGCTAATTTTTTCCATAAATGCGAAACGTGCTTAATTTTAATTTTTATTTTTTACGAAAAAATTATTGAAAAACATAGTTAAAATATTTATTTAAAAATTCATTAAAAATAAAATTTAATTTTAAGATTAAAACATTAGTATCAATTAAAAGATAAATTTTTGATCTTTAACTTCATGTAAAAATCTTTTTTGTGCGGTAATATTTTCGGCAGTTATAGCAGAAACACGTCAAAATTTCGCTTAATTTTTAAATAAATAAAATTTTAGTTAAAAATTCGAAAAAACCCCCAGGTGCACATTCCCGGCCTCCAAGGTATACACGTGCCAAATTTGGTAGCTGTAGGTTTAATGGTCTGGCTTGTAGAGCGCTAACACACACACACACACACACATTGAGCTTTATTATAAGTATAGATATAGATTAAATAGATAGAAACAGAATAACAGAATTAAGAAATTCATTCTATAGATATAGTTAGAATATTAAAAGTATATAATATTAGATATTGCACTTTCTATATCTATTTTGTAGATGTAGAAAGAATAGTTTACATATAAATGCAAAATAGAATGCCAGAATATTCAGAACTTTTATTAGATCTCATATGTAATTATTTTTATAAAAAAAATAAAGAAATGCTTGTGAATGTTAATGTAATTCTAGGGAAAAAATCTCTAGATAAATTTAAAAAAATGTCAACAACAAGAGAATTTAAAAAAAAATGTCGATGGAGAGGACGTGAGAAAAAGAAAAATATCCTATTTTTGAATTTAAAAAGTAATATAATTTTTTAAGAAATCAAAATTGAATTTGGATGATTATATGACTTTCTTCAGTCTTTGTTAAATATGATTTCTTTCAGCTTCGAATACGGTTTATAAATTTTTAAAGTTAATATTGATATTGATTCCTCACAAGTCGGTTGGTGAAATTTCTGACATAAAAAGTAAAAATAAATAAATAAATAAATAAAGTGATTTTCGTAGAAACACTGCCGAACTAGAAGTATTTCTGACAGCTAATATAGCAGATTTAACGCTGCCTATAAATACTGTTTGAAATCTAAAATAAATCTTTCTTCAAGATATATCTCTGAAAAACAGTGGTTTGTCATTTGATTAGATTCTTTGCAATGTATTTTGTCTTTTAAAATGATCAATCTTTTCACCTATCAAATTAAATTTGTCTGGATAGTATTAGTAGTAACACCCCCTTCCCCAAAATAGAACATTGAAAATTGCCTTGAAGGTTCTTTTGATAATAAAGAGAGATAATAAAGAACACTATAGTCGTGTAAGTGTGTATCGAAAGAAAATCAGTTCCAATAGCAATAAAAATTTTCCAAGACATTTCGATCTGATCAAAGGTTAAATATCTATTTGTTGCAAAAGGGATTTTTTTCTAAGCAAGGAAGGAATGCCGTAATAAATGGCAGCTGATTCCTGACAATATATTTCCGAAACAAAGAGATTTTTCTTCATTCTAGCTTATTCAATTTCGTTTAAGGATGATCTGATAAAAACAATGTGTTCAATTGTTTAACAAGTTTAAATTCTCGCATCGTATCAGGTTTATTTGCAGATTTTACACGAAAAATAAAATGTGCAACTTTCTATTTTCATTTTGAGTTTGAGTAACTTTAATTCCTAATTCAATTTATTGATACTTTAATTTATGATTTACAACTTTTTTGTTCTTAATCATTTCTAAGACTTAATGTGCCGTTTTAAAGTTGCTTTATTAGAGTTACATTAAAAAGATACTTAATTTAATTTCACTTTTTTCCTCCAGTAACAAAGTTAGCCTTTCAGTAAGGGTGAAAATTGCGGCAATCTTATTGAAGATTTTTATTAAATTGATTAATTCAATGAGATTTTAACCATAGTTTTCCTTAATTTAAAATCCCCGGAAACTAGACAGTATGTAGATTGCTATAATTTTGTTAATCCCTTCACCGGAAATGGGTAAGTGCACAACTAAATGTTGGAGACTTTTGAGATATAATTGGAAATGGAATAAACACATCTGCGAAAAAAACAACTAGGATGTACATTTTTTGAAAAAGAAAAAAAAACATCTATTTTTTTTATTAAAGTTGCTAAATTATTTTAAAATAATATGAAAATATATTATATGTATTGTACTGTGCGTTCTATAAATAATATATCGTGAAACTACACTTGTGAAAAAATTCTAAATATTCACTAGTATAAATAATTATTATTTAATAGTGGTAGTAAGTATGGTATCAATCAATATTAAATGTATCTCAGTTATTCAATCATTATTAAATGCGACTCAATATAATGCATTCAAATATAATTTTAAAAAATAGTAGAATGATAGTTTTTGGAAAATTACTCACTTGGTTTTTATATTACTCCTAATTAACTAAACACATTTCCGAGGTTCTGAATTTTAGAAATAAAGGTTTTCAATCAAATTTTAAGGTTTCTTCTACTCCAATTCTGCACATGAAATGCAAAAGTCATAACAATACTATTTTCTTAAAGTCTATGTCAGTTAAAAGTTTCAATTGGATAAATGTTTCTAGATACTAAATTGCAAATTATTTTACATACATATTGTCACGGATTCCACTGCTACTACTAAGTCTGTAAAGTCACGAGTTCACTTGTAGTGAGTGTATGATTTGAAAACACAATCAGCAAGCCTCGGTAGAAAACAGCGACGATATTTATTGAACACGAAGACACTAACGCAAAGACGATGGATACATAGACAACAAATATGAGGATAACACACTGCAGCAAACAGTAGCCCACAAGTAGTATTCGAAAACATCACACAAAGCGTCCAGATAGAATTCAGCAGAAGATTTGATTCTCGGAGCTTTGCTCTACGAGCTCTCCAAACGGCTGAAATTCTCCACTGTCTCTTCGCTTTAGATGTATCGACCTGCTGATTTACTACTACACGACTGGCTGCTCCTCACAGGACTCGGTGCTGCTTCCACAATAAACACAATGACTCGGCACACAGCTCAGTTCAGAACTCACTTGAGCTCCACATAACTCTGGACTATTCCGCCGTTGCTTCGTTATACTCTCGATGTCTCGTTTCACAACTCCAACTTCGACGATTCACTACAACTTAAGACTGCCGTCCTTTTATAGTTCCGGGAGGTGGGTCGAATACCTTCCAGGCCAATCAGACGTATCTCAGTACTTATTGGATGGATCGTTAAAATTCTTGAAGTTTCCAGCATTATCTATTTTCTTGCCAAAGTTGTCGCCAAATGGTCGACAAGTAACAGCTCGGTACTTGTAGAGCAGCATCCAACACAAACGACTGAGAATCGGTTCCCCCCCCCTCGGTAGCAGATCCAACCTTGCTGGGAAGCAACATCACAGGCTTGTAAATACATATAAGTAGTGATATTTTAAATTCTTAATTTAATCTAAATTATTTTCCTAAATTTTTTTGCCTAATTCGACTCATTTTGGGGCCATTCTAAAATGTTCTCTTGTTTCTTGATACCATTGTGAATCCCTGCCTGAGGGTGATCCTTGAGAAAGTCTTCAAACCGGATTCTCTTTTTTTATTCCGATTTAATTTTTTTTATTTTGGTTTAGGTTTGATTCTATTCGTTTTTTTTTCCTTTTTACTTGTATTAACTTACTATATTACTAATTAGATTAGGTTCATCTGCGTTTTAGTAGTAGCTGCATTAAAGCTCTCTAAATACAATTGTGCTTTTTTATTTTTGCTCAGAAATAATTTTAAAGTTAG
>JAPMOR010080421.1:22533-48776 GCA_026543865.1 Argiope aurantia | reverse complement strand
GTAATTCAATGTAAAATTCAATAACAAAAACAGTATTACAATATCTGTATTACAAAAACAGTGTCGCTCATTTTAGTGGAACAAAAAACATGAATCAAAACACAAATCGTTTTGAATAATGATGTGTTTTGTAATAAAAGCGTACTAGCCAATCACAAACACTGTTCTTAGGACCCATCAAATGTCTGTAACTATGTCTGTATTTTGCGGAATAATGCATACTAGTACAATTAAATAGAATATTGCTGTTTTTGAATATTTTAAGTCCTTTTTTTAAAATTAAACTAATTTTAAACAAACAACACCAAGAAGAACTGATTGGACATCTACAAAAAGAAGCCGAATTGTCATATTGAGAGAAAAGGGCCTCTTTTATGCTGAAATTGCAAGCAAAGTTGGTGGTTCAGTGACTTGTTCTGATGTACGAAAGTTCTGTTTACGTTATGAAAAAACGAAATCAGTGGAAAATAAGACCAAATCAGGTGGAAAAAATGCACAACTGCTACTGCCGATAGAAAAATTGAACGGCTATGCCTTCAAGATAGAAAAATTTCATCAGATGCCATTACATGCGAAATGAATACAGCGGGTATTGCAGTAAGTTCAAGAACAAAAATAAGAAGGTTATCAGGATTTGGACTACAAGCTAGAATTCCAAGGAAAAAACCATATTTAAATCAAAAGCAACTCGAAAAACGAGTTAAGTGGGCAAAAGAACACATTAAATGGTCAGAAAATCAATGGAAGGAAGTAATCTGGAGCGATGAGACTAAAATATCGCTCTTTGGTAGTGATGGTAGAAAATACGTGAGACGTAGAGTAGGTGAAGCGCTTCATCCTGATTGCATTGAAGCAACTATAAAAACAACAACAAAGGCCATGATTTGGGCATGTATGTCTGCAGATGGTGTGGGCCGAATTCAAGTGATTGATGGCATCCTGAATAGCAAAAAATACATCGAAATTGTTCTGGAACCAAAATTGATACCTTCCATCAGGGATTTCTTCCCCAACAAAGTACCATTTATCTTTCAGCAGGATTCAGCTCCATGCCACACAGCAAAAGTATGCAAAGCGTGGTTTTAAAATAAAGGCATAGATGTATACCATGGCCAGGAAACAGCCCTGATCTCAATCCAATTGAAAAATTGTGGCGATGTTTGAAAATTCTTGTACGAAAAAAACATCCATCCAATAAAAGACAACTTATGGAATCTGTAATTGATTCTTGGCATCCTGTGATTACGAAAGATGAACTCCAAACACTCGTTCACTCGATGAAAAGACGCTGTGAAGCTTTCTTAAAAAATAAGGGTTATCCTTCTAAGTATTGATTGTGTATCACTTTAAAAAAATGCAAATCTAAGATAGATCTCACTAAAATGAACGTAACTCTTTTTGTAACACAGATATTGTAATACTGCTTTTGTTATTAAATTCTACATTAAATTACCTTCAAATTGATATATAAACATTTGTATTTAAGTGGAAATTAATATATGTCGACACTTTTGGCCACCACTGTATATATATATATATATATATATATATATATATATATCAAATTATTCGTATCTTCAAACCTTATAAAGAATGTACTATTATTAACATACTTATGAATGAATACAAAAATGCATTATTTTCTCTTCAAGAGAGATAAGTGATTCAAATTTCTCTTTCAGTAATTATTAAATATCTCTAACTTTATCTATTATAAGATACAATTGAAATAATTATTGCTCCACTTAATTTCAAAATTTCCACCAAACATTTAACTTCCCTTCTAAGACGAGAAACCGTATATTTTAATGATTAATTGTGTATGTCAAACAATTCTATGTGAAGAAGCAGGCGCCAGTAATGATTTATTGAAGCGTATGTATGTTTCAGGCGTCTATAATTAATTAAATATATGCTTATTACGCGTACCTAAAATCTATGATGTTTTTCGAATCATCAAAGATGTGGTACCCTCTTATTGTTGCGTAAGGAAAATTTTACTGTTTTTTTTAATTAATTAATAGAAAATTATCAGGCTAAGCATGTGAAAGTCAAGCATAATTTTAATTGTATGATACAAGAACATTTTAAGCAACTTATAACATATGCTTAAATCAAAATATATCATTAATGCGGTTCAAAATGATAATTATTACTTAAAATTATATTTGTATAATTCAGATTTAAAATCTGTTTTTATAGATAATTCATATAACGGCATAGAATATCTGTATTATGCGCATGTGAACTAAAGAGGATTAATTAGTTATTATTTATTTGAAGAAAATTTTGATAAGAAATAAAATTTCGGAAAATAATATGAATTGCTTCTTGTTACAATATTGCATTAATGCAATTCAACGAGATAATTATTGTTTTAAATTATATTTGCATTTTAAAGATTTAATAAACTATGCTCACTGTTAATCCATATAATGTCACATTGAATGTGTCTCTAAAATGCAGATATGAGCTAAAGATGAATATTAGTTATTATTTATTTCAAGAAAATTTTGATAAAAAAATAAAAATTAGGAAAATAATATGAATTAAATCTTATTCAAACCTACTTTAAAGGAAAATGGCATAACCTTTCATTAAATCTGAGATCAATAAAATAACCAAGTAAATTGTCTTGAAATAATCATGATTTTTTATTACTGTATATTATTACTGTTTATTACTGTATTCTGTATATCCAGTGCAATATAATGATCTTAAAAGTAACTATTGCAGAGGGATCTATGAAGTTGCATTTGCAGAGGGATAAAACTAAGCGAGTTGATTACCATAGAAGACTTTAAATGGCTTCAAAAGTAATCGAAGGAGAAAAAAGTGAAGCAAAACAACAAAAAAGAAAGGGGAAAAAAGAATGACAAATTTGTCACTTTGTCAGTTTTTTTCTTCATATTTTCTTATTTTGTTTCGTATGGCTTAGCAACAGCTGCCATTAGCAGTAAAATTTAACGCCAGATGTCACAACTTTCTGCATAAAAAATCTGCTACTCTTTGAATTTTGGAAGAAAAATTAAATGACGGCGCTTCTTATATTATTTGATTCATAAATAAACTGAATTTCTTATCTTCTGCTGATTTTAAGTTCTGGTATTATAAACTGCAATAAACCCCTTCTGCAATCAATTATGTATATTCTTGTAATAATATTTTTTCTTTGATTCCAAATTTTTCATTTCTGTATTTTTATATATTTGGACTTGTTTTGATATTTGTAATGTAAGCGAAATACGTAGGATTTTTGAAACTTCTTAAATGAGATTGCTATTTATTATAATTCGTGCTTACTATTGGTAATAATAATTTTATGTAATAATAATTATAATAAAAACGTTCATTTTTTTCAAACACTGTAATTCAAAGAAACGTATTTTTAATGGATGAAAAGCTTTAAATTAAATTTTAATAATCGTTATGAAACTTTCAATTATAAATTCTCATCTGATACTAGAAGCTAATAACAATGATGGAAAATATTTTTTGTGTGTGACTTTAATTTTTTTATATGAACTGATGCACTGGGTAGAATGGAATCATCTATTTGAAATTATTTTTGTTTTTGGTTCACTGACTCACTAAAGTGTTTGGATAGTTTAAATTATATTAGATTGATTATTTCATTGAAAAAATTAAAACTTTATTACTTATAAAGTTGGGAATGCATTTTGATTTCTTATCATCTAATGATGGCAAGGATTATTTTTCTAAGATTGAAAGATTACTACTATTTTAAAGATCTCTTATTCATTTTAAAAATGAGTTTCAGACACTTTTTAATTAATAAATTTCTATAGGTATCATAAACGTTCTGGTGTTAAAAACTATTTAAACGCAAGTCAAATTAACTTACACAGTACTTCAGCATACAACTACTCGATGTTTAGTTTTTTTTGCAAACATGAAATTAAACATGATTTGCCTATATTATTTTTCTATAGTAAAAGTTTGCAAATTACTAATAATCAAAGGTTCTTTATATTGTTTAAAAGTATCTTAAATTACATTATGGGTTTATTTATTAATATGCTTCATTTATATTTATATAAATTTCAGTTGGAATAGTTTTCTATCAAAGACTTGTGAAAAATAGAAATAAAGTAATTTGTAATAAGAGTATATAATATAGCCTTGATTATATAAAAATAAATCTAAAAATTAATAATAAAATACTAAAATGAAATCTCGATACCAAGTGTGTTTAATTAGAAGTTAATGAAGTAAAACGAATTCCCGGTATTAGAAAATTCAGATATAAAATTTTACAAAAATGCACATTTTAAGAAATACAATGTTCAAGAAATGGTCAGTCGAAGAAATAAATTACATATTCATATTCCTGGGTAGAAATTATAGCTTCTAATGAAATGATGTTCTTATGAACAAATTCAAATTTCACACTTCTATATGTAAATTATATTAATCATGTAATAGATCCCTTGGAAAATAAGCTTGTAATAGTAGATAATTGGACTAAAATATTTTTTTTTAAAAAATTGATGCTAAATATTATAAAGAATTCAAATTTGTGATAATTATTCCAGAAAATGTTTTTGGTAAAATAATGGTAAGTTTTTAGCGTTGAATTAAATAATAAAATTGTTATGTTTTTAATACTAATATGAATAAAGCAAGACTCAACAATAAGAGAAAATATTGAAATTTTGCATGTTTGAACAAATTTTTTAATCATTACGTTTCTTCCAACTTCTTTTATTAAATATAAATATTTGCAGTCACTTTATGAATGCTATATCAAAATTAAAAAATATATATATGTGTGTGAAATGATATATGATTCCTTAAGTTAATTAACATTTTTAGGTGCTGTGGAATATTTCAATCTTATATGGATTTATGCTAAATCAATAAAAAATAGATGTACGGAATAACATTCTGCAATTTATGAATAGTTAGTTATCTATGCCCTCATTCACCGATCAACGGTTATGTTTTATTTGTATTTGGTAGTCGGCCAAATATCCAGCTTTGTAATCGATAAGCCATATTTTCACCAATCAATCATTTTTCTCTTATAATTACACTCCTTATTTATTTATTTTTTAAAATAGAAAATATGAAGCCTTTTATTTTATACTTCTTATTAGATTGTATCTACTTAGCAAATCAAAATAATTAATATCTTTGATAAAGAAGGATTTTCCGTGTTTATATTCAAATTTAAAAGCAGAAATTCAGTTCGTATTAGTTCATATGTATAAAGAAATTCTGTAGCATTCTGTTGCCTTTCTAGTTTTAACCGACCAATAACCAAATTAATATCTAAAAACTTAATATTGGTTTAAAGCAATTGACACTTATTTTAATGAAAGAAGGCTTATGGTCACAAGGAAAATATTTGGTTGAGGTAACTTGATATTAATTTTTTATTAAATCTTTTTAATTATATTAGATGTATAAATCGTTTAGAGAATTGATTTACTAATCCCAAATGGAAGCCATTCGCAAAAACTCATATATTTTGTGAATAAAAACAGTAAATAATGAAAATGGTAAATTCTATCAAGATATTATTTTTCGGAAATATCTTACAGAATATTTGAAGGAATCACAAACAGGTATCAATAAATAAACGGATTTAGAAAATCTTTTTAAATTTGTAGTCAATATTGTAAAAAACGTATTCTTACTAAACACATAAAATGAATCACGTTGAGGCATTTCCTCAATCACAGTTCACTTATTACTAGGGTGTTTTAACACTGGTCATCAAATAGTCTCTCCTTCCGAATGTGTTATAAGAGAATTTAGCATTTTACGATTAAAATCTTATCTTCATACTTTAATGGGCATCATAGAAAAAATAAAGAAAGAAAGAATTCAGAATTATTTTCTGAAAGGAGATTCAACAATTGTTATCAGAAAATTGAAATTGAATAAAAAATAAATTGCTTTTAAATTACTTGTTATAAATTATGAAAGTAATATTTGTTTCGAAATATAGTTAGAAGGGATAAACTTTATTGAGCAATGATAAAAACAATGGAGTTTCTTTAATGATTTCTGTGAAAAGTTTAAAATATGTTTTTTATATATATTTGCTTTTTTTTATGCAACCATTGTTCAGTAAAAAAAGGTAAAGAATTAAAACCAATCATTTGACGTATACAAAAAAAATGATATTTAAATTGTTTGATAATATAAATAAATGTCCAATAAAATATTTTTTCAAGATTTATTAAATAAGCATATTAAAGTCCCCAGCATATGAAAGATTGATAAAATTAATAATAGCTGAAGTGAAAGATCTAGTATTATTAATTAAAAAGTTCTCTCTGAAAAAAATTATAACTGTCCTTCGATAACTTAAAAAAATAATAATTTTTACAACTGCAGCTAAATATGAGAAAGATGAAAAATATTTTTTTTTTCATTCGATAAAATAACTCAGTTTTTGTGTGCATTTTACCAATATTTCACATGTATTTCTTTATAGATTCAAATTTACATTATGTTTGCAATGAAATTCATGTTAAAACCTTTTCATTTCTTGTCATAAAAATATTTTTATACTATAAAAAAAGCAACTCTGTAAAATAGAAAATTGAAGTAAAGATAATACAGGTTTTTTTTTTAGTAAGTTTTCCAGTTCTTTCCCCATGAGGTTCTTTCTGCCAAATAAGTTGCACAGAGGATTTTAAAAATGAATTCATTTTCTAATCACACGAAAAGTATTTTCTAAAACATTATTATAATTCAACAAAATATAACTTATTACAAATAAATAGAATTTTTAAAATCTGCGATGTTCAAATTAAGGAAAATATTCTCAAATCGAATGTTGAAGTGAAGTGACGAAAATATGTTTCGTTCCAAATTTAAAGATGGAAAAGACGTTAGGTAAAAAGAAAAAGTTATTTCTTCTTTATTTTTTTCAATTACAGTCAAAAATAGAACGATATAATGAGTAAAAATAATATTACCTTAAGCATCTTGAAACAATTAATATTAAATATTTATGAGTGTTTGTTGGCAGGGGAGATTTAAAAATCATTTGTAGCGAATTCGAATTTTTAATCTGAAAGAAATAATCAAACGAAAATCTTATAATGGAATATAAAATTGATTTCGATAATTTAGCCCACACAAAATTAGATAGTCATTTTAACAAATACGCCAATATTTTTCTTTTTTCCTGAAAGACATGCTTCAATCTTTTCCTTCCTTAGACTTTAAAAGTTTTCTAAATTAGAGCTTTTACGATTGGAAAAGATTTTTTTTCACCCATCTGCAACTACAAAATAGCAAGAACTCGAAAGAACCAAGAATGTTATTTGCTAGCTGAACGATTATTTCAATAGAAAACATTTTCAGCTACTAATGGAGCAGGGAAACGGAATTAAACTCAAGAAATCATTGAAATGCAGTAAAACGTAAAGGAATAAAAACTGTGACAAGGAATATAGTCTCTAAGTCAAAGTTTCAATCCTTCTGACAGAAGAAAATATTATTTGCTGTGAACGCAATCATTTGTTTTGGAGAAGAATTTATTTCCAACTCACCGAATTTTCCTGATTTTACACTCTCGCCTCGCAAATGTTTGTCACACAGGAATGGATCAATTCAGATACTATTTTGATTTCGAACAAAATTTTACAATGATTTAAAGTAGATTTTACAGGGTACAATTTTCTGTTTTCATACTTTAAATGGACAACAGCTGTTTACACCTATCTGCTCTCCTACTTTTTACTCTTGAGACTTTCCAGTCATCTACAGATTTTATAAATTGATAGTTCAATAAACGTGAATCTTGTGAGATTTCTTCTAGTTTAGTACGAGATGAATTACGCTAATATATATTAATGATAAAAATTCCATAGAAAATAATTGCATTTTCAGAGATCTGTAGTTATTCTGTAATTGTACCTGTAAATCAAATTGTCTTTAAATAGGATTGAAGGAGAATTTGAACTCATTATTAGAGAGTAGAATTTAGATTTTGTGTAAATTACTAATTTTTTTTTTCATATAAATGTAACAACAGAAACAAATTTTTTTCTTTAGAAAACAAAGCTACCTATTTAAAAGAATATGAGTACATAATTTAGGGATTTTTATAAGCATCTTTTGTGTCTATGCTTTTTGCATAGAAGATGTCTATAAACAAATGTTGCATTCGGATTAACCTGTGTCAAAAGAATTATTGTTTGAGAAACTTCTGCAAAGGTATAACCCTTTCCCCTCGTACTTCAAGCGATTTCATATTAAAGGATCAGATCACTGTGACTGCGGAGAAGTGGGCGATCCACTTTATTATGCCACTAGCTGCCCTTTCACCACACCTTTTCATCTTTACAATCCCACCCACGACCTCAAACAAATTTAGTGGATCAACGTTATGGGAAACATGATGTCCGAAATCAAAATTAGAAATCTTGTGCTGTTTCTTCAAGCCAACGAAGAATTGATCTCTCCAAATCCAAGCTCTGAATAAATTTTTGTATCGTCCCCAGATCAGCTCTTCTCCAAGAAATATTACTTCATCAAAATTCCTGAACTCATATTCTCCACCGAACACTCCCATTTTCAAAATTGTATTATGTACAGTTATTATTTTGTGTACTCTATGTAAACTTTAACATTTTTTCTTCTTAACAAATATTTTTACGTATATCCATTCAACCGACAGAGATTCTTCGAGATTCGAAGTTCGGGGATATTCTGTGGTGAAAAGGCAAAGAATGCTAATGTAATTTTTATAATGTGATGTTATTCGCTTTTTTTTTGTAATTTATCATGGTTTATTGGGTTTAGTTTAGTACGATTAGATCCTTATTCACATCTTTAAATGGTATTAACACTAATACTATGAAACAAAATAAAGAGAGTCATTGTCCAAACACATGGAATCTTTAAATACAGAAGAAATAAATCAAAAGTGTTACAGTATTTACTAAATCAAATAATATTGGTTTTTGATTGCGTATAATTAAATTTACTGATCGGCTAAGCTTATATGTCTTACCCATATATGGTTATCGGTAAAGTTTATTTCAAAAATGAGCAAACCACCTTCATGGGATGAAATGCCCTAATTTTTAATTACTCACTATATTCATAATACTCTTTAATTAAAAATCAGCTCATACATCAGAGATAAGAAAGTAGGCGTAACTGACCAGGCTTGAAAATATAGAATTTCTAGTTATATTAAGTAACATCGATGAAATATGTAATGAATTTGACTGTTTATTCAATAAGTAGCGAGTAAGAAGAAATGATTTTGCCTTTGGATCAATAAAGACCGGGACAGGAACAGGAACCGTTCATTCTCTATGCAAGTTCGTAAACAGATTTAACATAGGATGATTTAAGTGAATTTGCTAGAGAAATGACGATCTTCTATGTCATATTATCCTTCTTCTGTGAATGTGGCTTTCTAAGTTAATCTGACTGCTGAAAAAGGAAAATTGAGAATCAAATTACTTCCTGATGCATTTTAGATGTTGCTTCGGATAAGTATTGGGAGGGGAATTGAAATGAAGTCGTGTCTGAATAGCGTCTGGACAACTTCGGAGGTGGTAATTTCTCCTGACTCAGACTTTTACTACTTTGGAAGTTTCTCATTTTGTGGCCAAGATCGTTTTATTTCTATTCCTCACTATTGGGGCTGCTGTTGTTCTCCGAAAGTATTCTGACTTAAATCTTCCTTTTAGCTTTGATAGATTCTAGCTAAACTTGCGAAGACAGCGACAAGCACTGGAAATTGTAGTGGAAGCTGTTAAGATTCTTTTGTACTATTTCGAATTCCCTTTTGCTTTGCATTATTTAGCAAAAAAAAAAAAAAAACTTTTCTGTTGAAAATATTTTGCAAGTTAAAATTAAATTGAAAAACCTTCCATAATCAATAAGAGAAAGTAATTATTCAAAAGTATCATGACGTGTAAAATTATTTTCACTCTTAAAAATTTAAAGAAGATAGAATTGTCTGCAAAGAAATGTTTCAGTCGGAAGATAATTATTCATTTGCCTTTTTTAGATCAATATATTTAATTCTTTCGTTGGTTTAAAAATTTTATTTTAACATCATCAGATTGTTATCATTTACGTAATATTTTAGAAATATTAAGTTAAATGGCAAATTAAATTTTTTAAGGGAAATAATAAGTCTAAGAGCCTATGATTTTTCATAATTAAAACTTATATTTTAAAATATTTGACTGTG
Source organism: Argiope aurantia (assembly GCA_026543865.1). Taxonomy (NCBI): domain Eukaryota; kingdom Metazoa; phylum Arthropoda; class Arachnida; order Araneae; family Araneidae; genus Argiope; species Argiope aurantia. The sequence continues at coordinate 38,575 of JAPMOR010080421.1, read as the reverse complement.
TTAAAAAAGTAGATTACTACGCTTTTTGATGAAAATATCGATAATTTTCTATTCAATATTACTAAGCGTAGAGTTTTTTCTATCAAAAACAACTTAAATTTTGCATCTATATTAAGGCATTAGGAAATTGCATTCATCTTTATACTTTAAAAACATGCATTTTAGTGTTATTTTACATCTACAAATGCTATTTTTAAAAGTACTTTTGTGAATTCTTCTTATGAAAAAAATTAACTGCCATTATTACGATTTTTAGATTACTAATAATATATATTAAAATTCTTTAAATGACACATATTTATCTACCATGATAATACTCAGTTCGGTTTAAGTATAAGCATTTTAATCCCCGCTACAGAAAATATATGTAACGACCATGCTTCAGTCAAAATGTCATTATCTACAAAAAACACTTAGAAACTTTGAAAAAAAAATAAGATTTATATACAATAGAAAAACATCTATATTCTATGCAATCACAGAATCACTTTTCTCAAAAGTTTTAATAATTTGAAATTTCTTAATTTTTAAATGATTCACCATTTCACAAATATGATAACTGTACCGTTGAATACAAATCTCCAATGACTTCTATTCAGCAAGAATGTGTAAAAGAAATTTAAGTGAGTCACAACGTATCAAATAACAATTGAATTTCTATTTTTGTAAACAAGAAAATAAAAAAAATGATTATAATTTTAATATAATTTTCCTTCAATTCTTTATATACAAGAAAAAGAATATTACAAAAAGAAATACTTGATTAATGCACCTCGAATTTTAATAAATGTTTACGTACTAGTATTACAATGTTTGGATACTTTCGATCTAACGAAAACTATTCATGTCCAAAATCAGTATATGCTAAGAAACTGATATTTATTCAAAAATTATCCTCTTAGGAATATATCTGTTAGATTAAATTTAGTTCAATTTGATTTTAAAACCATATTTAAATTTAAGAGAATAATTGTGAATGATCTTATATCTTTAAACAATGTTAATCAACAAAAAATTAGAAATATTTAGCAGTTAAAATTCATATATCATGTACATCAGATCATTTTATTCAAAGTTTCGAATTGATACATAGCGCACTAGCTCCCCTACTAAAGTATTGTCTTTTAAATAGGGTCTCTAATCCTTTGACCTTGAAGTGAAGATTAAATTACAAGGTTGAAAAGCATTTTAATTAATCCTAAGTATTTTTTTCAAAAAAAAACTTTCTTTTTTATGAGCTCTGATTTATTTAGAATATAAATACACTGCCTTGACAATTGCTAAGGAACAGCTACGTTTTTCGAAATAATTAAGTACAGACAATTATGGAAGAAATGAGACTAATTAAATATTTAGTAGGGAGGATGTGTATTTATTATAGTGCAAAATGGTGCAGATATCGACACATGACAGAATTAAAAACTTGAGAGTAAAAAAGATGCTGCTTGGATGATTTCCAAACTGCGCCACAAAAATTGTTCTTTAGGTCAGAATGATGCAGACATGCATACCTTAGTAAGATGTGTGATAACCACAGACACTAATGCACATCTGCATCTGTTTAGTTCTCAAATAAACTATCGAAGAGTTCTTGGGAATATTGTTCCACTTCTCTCTCAAGATGGTTTTGAGCTCTTGCACTGTTCGGGAAGGGATGGTTCTTTGTGAAACACGTCTTTCAAGAGCATCCTAGGCATGTTCAATGGGATTTAGGTCTTCAGAGTAAGCAGGCCATTTCATACGGACAATATTTTCACTTTGCAGTGTGTTCGATACCTCAACACTTCTGTGTGGTCGCGCATTATCATCCATAAACAAAAAGTCTGGCTCAAGCACCCCTTAAAGTACGAACATGATACAGAATAACAGCTCTGCAATACCGTTGCGATGTAATGCTTCCTCACGCAAAGATGTGCAGTGGTGTTCTGCCATTGTGCATGATGCTTGCCCACACCATCACGCCGGGGCCGTACCAATCACGTACACTAACAAATTATTGCATAATGTGTTCCATGCTCTCTCCCCAGTAATTTGTGGCCAGAATCGCTTGTCACACTGAAACGAGATTCGTCTAACAACATCATTCTAGACCATTTTTTGGATATCCCAACTAACATGTTCCTTACACAAGTGTAATCTCTCACGACGATGGTGTGGTTGAAGCGGGATGCAACGAACATGCTTACATGCATACAAACTAACCAACTTGATTTAATCGCCGTGAAATGGTTCTTGCAGACATGCGTACCGGTAGCGGTTGTCAGGTTTGCAGCTATCTGTCCGGGAGTTAAATTTATGTTCCTTTTTGCCACAAGGGCTATATAGCGATCCTCTAAAGGTGTGGTGTTTCTACCACGACTCCCGGTATGCTATTACAAAGCATTTTCACCTTCAGCAGCCTTCTTTAATCACGAGATGACACTCTTTGATACATCCATTGCAACAGTTACCGTGGTGGCACTTTGACCTGCTTCCTGTCATCCAACTGCTCGTCCACGATCGCAGGCACTCAAATGATGTCTTACTCACATCTTGCTCCTAATTATTGCAAGAAGCAAACAAAATTTCAGCGAAAAAACTTTTATAACATCCTGCACTATTTTGGGTCAAATATCAACCAGCATGAATTTTCGAATGAATCATGAGCTTGTATGCAATGCCTTTTATACAGATAACAAGTCCTGATCTACCACGCCCTCTCAATTTGAATTTACTTTTATTGGTCAGCTGTCTGAAACGCAATTTTGCATAAATCACTTGTTCCTTAGCAATTGTCAAGCAATGTATATAGAAACGGAAATTATTCTGGGGATACGAGCAGGCCTTTTTCTCTTACCATATTATACATAAAGAGTAATAAATTGCCTCATCCAATAATCCTTATTGAATATTTACTCACAATTTTTGATATTTATTTAAATTTTTAGTCAACGTGTGATAAATAAATATCCCATTAAGATTATGAATGTCAATTTTTTTAATGAAAACAAATTTATATGTTATTAAAATTGCTAATAAAAAGTCATAATTTTATAATTCATTAATCAACGCTGTTTCAATATATTTATAATACAAAACCCTTATACTTTGCTCTTCCATATGTATAAAATGAGATTTCTATATTTTCTGAAATAAAAATCTCATCCATTTTCCTAAATCTTCAGTAACCAGTTTAGAACAATACTTAAATTCATAATCTCTAATTAAAAATAAAATTTTTGATAGCATCTGGATTCCTGCACAGAGTGAAGCAAACTCCAAAAACGATCGAAGATAAGTCATTGGAAAAAGAGGAATACGCTACTGAATAAGCTTAAAAAATGTATTCTTTTCATTATTATAATTGGTATAATAAAAAAAAGAAAATACCAAATAAAAAAAGTTTTATGTTCTAGAATAGTCAACTATCTGTATTTATTGAAAAATGACTATTCTTGTAATTTTGTAGAACGGGAAATTCTTTTCCACGAATTCTTTTGTAAAGAGAAATTTAATAAAAGTTCCTTAAAACTATGTGGAAGAAAAAGAAGTTCAAGGAATAACATTTTACAACCTGGTATAAAAATATCCTTTTCTTTTTGCTATTTTCAAGTAAAATCTTGTTATTTTCTTATTTTTTTCCATTATAATAATTATCAAGCTTGCAAAATCTTTCTTTTAGAAATATTCTTTTTTTTTTATTTTTAAGACATTTTTTAAGAATTAGATGTTATTATTAAAAATTAGCTAATGATTTAATTTTTCAATGTTTTTTTTATAAATTTTGGTATCATTGATTATAAACTAATATTTATACTGAAAAATTATAAATATTTAATTTTATGTTCCCTCAGCATATTAGGTACGCTATATGTAATTTAACTTGTTTTCGAAACATTATAAAAATGTTTTGGTTGGTACTTTATTTTAAATTTTAAAGCACATTTAATTTTCTTTTAAATTTAAAACTGAATTTATTAATTTCCTTTTAAAATTTAAAATCCAATTAATTAATTTTATTTCATTTTTTTTCTTGGTGGTTTTTTTATTGATTGACAAAACTCATTCATTTAAATTACAGTTTAACAACTAATATTAAAACATGCTGCACATAAAATATCGTATTATATTTAAAAAAATTACGGCGCATTTGATATGAATAAAAAGCTTAGCAACTAGTATTTATTGGCACTTGTTGCATGATTCTGGATTTGAGTAATTTTTTTCTAAAAAAACCCACCTTTAATACATTAAATGAATTGTCAGATAAGTACAAGTATTTTATATTAATTTGCCGAATGTAAAATGCTTCGTCATCGGAAAATACCTTTACTAAAAAGTATTTTAAAGAGAACGAAAAAGAGTTTAACCGTAAAACCTTTCAAGTCTTTGATAAAGAGTTTTTAAAGGAAAAGTATTGTAATACTTTTTTAGGATAAGGTATGTGCTGTTACATATCAGTTTACACTGGGATGATAAAGCTAACAAAGTGTTTTTTCTTTTTCTTACCACCTTTCGACAAATTTGTTTTTATTGTATAATTTTGATATCTTAGATTCATTATACTTTCACAGAGGTAAAAGAAAATTATCAGACTTTCCTTCAGCACCTTCTGAAATGTTTCGTGCAGGATTTTGATATCACTAGATCCTGACGGCCATCTTAAAGGAATTTTTTAAATGCTTCTGATATGTTAAGAGAGCCGCCTGGTTAGATTAAACCGTTTATATTTTTTATGGGAAGATTTTTTTTCTCATTCGACAGTACTGATGAAAAAAAAAAAAAACTATATAAAGCGACGGAAAAAGTGTTTCACAAGCACTTTAAGAAAGAAAATTGTTGAAGCATCTCTAAAGGAAAAAAATATTGCTATATATCAAGTCAACATAAAATATTTTTTTGGTGGATAGTTTCGGTATCATTGGATTCGTTGACTTACATAAAAATATAAAAAAAGTTTAGTCAATTATCAGAACAAATGATCCAATTTAAACCTTCCAAGTCTTTTGACAGAAACACCCGATATGTCTTTAAGATAAAATTGTTGCAGAAAATAAATATCAAGTCTACGTCTTTTTTCTGAAATTCTTCTGAAAGGTAGAATACCAAACCTATAGACTACTAAGTAGAATCAGCCGTTGTTAGTAATTATATAAAATTCAAGAAAATGTAAATATATCATGAATTTTAAATTAGAAAATTGGCTTCTGAAATTCTCCCTAAAGACCGATATTTTGTTCTTTAAGCATGAATGGGAATCAAGAATCTAATTCATACATATGGGCAATTTGGAAATTGCTGGTCTTACAAACGTAAAAGTGGCATTTCTTCTCTTTCTTCCAAAGACACGATAATTCTCCTTCAAATATGTTCGTCGTCTACACTTTAAAATTGTTTTTACAGGTTTTATTACAACTCAGTAGTATTTGATATTTTTTATTGAATCCAATAAACCAATTGATACAATCAACTAAATAATTGTGTTCCTCGTTCTATTAACTCTATATGTCACCTTCATAAGCATTTTCATGATACTGACTGGGAACCATGACAATAACATTAGTTATTTGGTGTATATTTTTAAGCTTAAAAAATATCATTCAGAAAATAAAATGACTATCCAGCTTATCTGTAATTTTGTGTTTCTCAATTTTAAGAAATCAGTTTTCATTTCATCGTGATTACTATTAAAAATTACTTTGATCAAAATTTCAACAGATTTAAATTTTATCTAGAAGGCTGAGGTTAAAATCGTCCACAATAAATTAAAAATTAAAAGTAAAAATATATTCTGATTTAAGTTAAAATGTGCATTTAAATGGGAAATTATGTTTAGTCAATTATTGATAACATACACAACTATCAATAATAGTTATAATATAAGGTAAACTCCCATATTAAGTACTCTGTTTTTACCCCGATTTCAATAAGAGTTTTGAGATACCGTGCTCAAACACAGAGACAAACAATTCCAAAGAGGTCAAATTGGGTTTTTCGGCTAAACAGCGCTGAAGTATCGAATTTAATCAAAATCGCCAGTTGGAATGTTTTGACGATTAGAATATTTAATCTGTGTATACTTCATCTACGAGGTAAAAAAAAATACAGCATTATTTGTAACCCAATAAAACCCTATGTGTCAGGATAACTATTACAAATATATAAAGACTGTGAGAGAGTGGGAGATAAAAATTTTCTTTGTTTCAATCAAAATTTCAAAATTGCTGTAAAATAAATCGTACATTATATGTAATGATGGATAAAAATGAAACAAAAAATTACGCCTTCGTAAATGAAATTTTTAAAAAATGTGGAAGTTTAAATAAAATATAATTGTAGACCATAAAAAAGAGAAAGAAAAAATATATTTTTTAAAAATGACAGTTATTTTAATTTAAAGGAAAAGTGCACTAATTTCTTTTTGTCTGTCATTAGGATTATGGTACACATAAAATTTTAGTATATGTTGTGTAATTAAATTTTTAATTATAAAGACAATAGCAAACCCTCCAGATGCACATTTAATTAGGAGAAAATAGCCTTCTGACTAATCGAAATTAACTTTCAATAAAGTAAACCTTTTTTGTAATGCCTTGTGTTTTAGTTTTTTTAGATATTATCTTTTGTTATTTTTATAAGTATATTAATGCACTCCTTTGACAGTTAAATTTATATTTGAAAGTTTTGCTTTAAAGACAAAGAGATGTTTGAAATTTTTTGACAGAATTTCATTCTTGGAAAGACAATTGCCACTGCCAGATGAGAATGAACTTACCAGACACTTTCTAGAATTTAATTTTTCTTCCTTTTTCTATTTTTCTAGATCTTATTGAATTATTCAAACGCCAAAGGGTATAAAAAAGAAAGGACATGCAATCTAATGTTATTACAGAATAAGTTCTAAAATTCTTAAAGTGCACATTGAGAAATTTTAGAATGTCCTATTTGATACTAATAATATTTTTTTTCTTAAAGAAGACCTTTGATTGATTTAATGCATTCAACACAATTGGATTTCCAGGAAAATTAGGAATACTTATTTGGAAAAAAAAAAGTTATTTAAAGAAACAGCGTTAAAGGTAAAATCTATTAATTAACTTGTGTATTAGCATTTTTTTCTGTTTTTGTACATTTCCTCGCAAGATCTTTCATTAAAATATATAAAAAAGAAAAACATGTCTTTTTTTAAATTTTTATACACAAATGCTTACTAATTATTACAAACAATTTTACTTATTTTTAATGGAATAGTGAATGCAAATTATTTACTATTTGATACAAAATGTCAAAATTTTAAATACGGTTAATGCAAAAAAAAAATTGATAACTGTTAAAAATTCAAAAATAATTAGAGCTGAAAATGAAACTGTCAATTCAATCTCACAGTTGTTTTGAACTAGTTTTTCTCAACATGAATTAAAATTGTAAATAAAGTAAGAAATTGAGCAATTTTCATTTGAATATAGAGATTAAAATCTATATATTCCCGCAATAATTCCTTAGAATGTTAATATTACTTTCGAATTACAAGAAAAAAAATAATTACTATAAATTTGCTAATGAGAAGACAAGATAATTGGAATCATTTAAATCTAATAAAACAAATCGACATATTATGAGCCCATAATTTTTAACGTATGAAATCCAAATAATATTTTAAGTTTTTGGAACTATTTTATACAATCCATTTCGACATAGAGGCTGCCTATATATGATATTCATTTTAAGTATAAAACATAACATTTTCATGATGTATATATAAAAATTCTTGTTATTTCTTGAATTAGCATGGAATTAATTTCTGCAACTACACAGACCAGCATACATTTTTTGATCCAGTATTATTCAATTGATTTCTGCTAAATTTTGATGACGCTGCATAAAACAGCAATTTCGCAGCCATAAACAACTTTTTTTCAGCAATTTCGTTCAAAATAAAATTCAGATCTCACTTTTTTTTACAAATTTAATGAATGGTTCTCAGGATAAATATGTTTATTTAATTGTACTGTGAAATATATTTACAACTTTTATTATATTTATACTTATTTTAAAATACTAGTTAAAGGTATTTTATAAAAAAAGACCGTAAAAAGTTATAGGAATGAACTATTTTAAATGTTTAATAAAATACCTTCAAAACTAAAAGCAACTTTTACATAAATTCAAATACTTCCCCTACCGGTCAATTAATCTTTCAAAAAATGTATTGGGGCGTTTCAATCGCATCTTTTTTTTAGCTTCAATAATTGATAAGGAAATAGCAGGTCTAAATTTGTTTGGAATATAATCTTTGAATCTAAAAGATTACATCTGTAGCAAACATTGACGGGAATATTCTGTCTCTTACTCCAACAAATAAAGAAGAATTTTTTCTTGTGTAGAGCTATAAATTGAAAATTATTTCTAAATAATTTTAAGCAAATATAACTTTTTAAAAAATATAAGACACATTCAAATATCTATTAATATAATTTTTATGGCAAAATTACAATAACGTGTTTTATATATATAAAAAAGAAATCTTACTAAAGATAAAAAATTCAATGTTTCCTCATTCCCAATAAGTTAAAAGTTTACTGATACCAGAAAGCAAACAAACAATTATTGGTCTGGGATATTTCACATTTTAATAAACATCTTAATAAACATAATAACAAGCTTTAATAAACATCGTAACACGACAAATTACAATTTCATCAACTCTGAATTTTTTTTGTGAGAATGTTAAAAATTTATAAACGAATTCAAAGAAAAAATTATATGGATAATATTATAATTCATAAATAAGCTGATGAAATATCTTATGTCACATAATATTTTCAAAATAATTATAAGATAAATACTTTAATAGATATAAATTTATTGTGTCTTACAGTTATGTAATTTATTGGGAAAAATTTTATTTCCCGATCTATAAAATAATGATGACTAAATAAAAAATACGATATTTGATATCAAGCGCTCCTGTAATAACAAAGGAATGATGGAAGCAAAAATGAGCGCAACTTTAAGAAAAAGCTTCAGACAATAGTTGTGTCTAATCGGGTATTATCGCAACATATTGTTTAGTTATCATATTAAAAATAAATTGTCATTTGTTTTGATACGAAGCTCGTAATCCGAAACTCCAAATAAGCTCTGGATATTTCATATTACCCATAACTTCTTTGACGTTTTGAATGCCATATAGCGTTGCTAAAATGTTGCATCAATATTTTAGAACATATTGAGCTAATAAGAATGGAACTGCAATAAAATTCTAGGTGCTAATTTTTTTTTTAAAAAAATTAGATGCATTGAAGCTCAGATACGCATAGATAACGAATTTTTTTCATAGTAAACCTTCGTAGCGTATTCCATAATATTTATTACCTAATCCTACTGGGTGAATCTTTTTTCTCTTTTTTTGTATTTAGGGAGTACTGAAGCTCAGATAGACACAAATTACTAAATTTCAATCATAGTAGACTTTCTAAAATATATTCCATAGTATTTATTACAAATGATGGCATTTCATCATTTAGAACTGCATGCAGAAATGTTCGCCACACAGAAATTTTTCTTGTTTACTTGCCCAAGTATGATTATTGTCTGTTTAAGATTACACATTCTTATTTCAATATAATTTTTAAATGTATCGAACCTCTTACTTAGGAATGTTAGAAATATTCCAGAGGGAATTTAGATATAGGTATGAGAAACTTCGACATAGTAGTTGCTTCTCGGGGCTTTGATGGATAACAAGTGGTGTGGATTTTACTCACTCTATTGGTGATGAGACGTGCCTCCTACGGGAAGTGTTCTACAGTAAGGACATCTAGGACTCAATCATAGTTCTCGCAAATACAGTTCCAGTCATTCAATATTATTTACATGGGCTTCAGGGGGGTTCAGTATAGTCATACAAAACAATTTTTTTTACTTCCCCAAGTATGATTACTGATTGTTTAAAATTACATTTTTTTTATTTCAAAACAATTTTTTAATTTATCAAACCTCTTTATGAATTTATCTAACTTTATTTTGGATGTTAGCAATCTTCCCAGACGGAACTCAGATATAGGTATGAGACGTTTAGACATAGCAGTTGCTTCTCGAGTTTCTGCTGGATAGCAAATGGTGTGGGGTTCGCTGACTTTCATCGAGGCAAGACGTGCCTCCTACAGGAAAGTTTGTACCATGACTAGTGAAAAATTCTAAAATCCAATTATAGTTAGCGCTACTATTGTCACCAAAATTTTCCACGTGTCTCAAGGTAATTCGGAATATTCGATCGAGATTATGGCTGCTATTAGCTCATTTAAAGTAACCCATATTTTAATATGAATTTCTTTATTTTATATTAAAATATGGAAATAATAATAAATTTATATAAATAATATTAAAGTTATTTATATAAATAATAATTTTTATTATTTATATAAATTTTATATTAATTTCTTTATTTTCTCTCTCTCTCTCTCTCTATAGATATATAAATATACTATATATACAGAAAGAGAAAGAGAGAGATGAAAAAAGAAATGAATATTTTAAAACCTTTCTCAAAATAATGTATAATTCATTCAGATAACTTCTAGAGCTTTTGTATTTGCCCTTGTTACAATCACACATTTTTTCAAATGCGATTGAATTTGGAAATTTATTGATTTCGAAATTTGAATTAAAGGCTTACTCAGTATAATTGCCACTTTAAATCTAAAGCTATCGTTTACAGTTTTGAAGAGAGTTAACTGTGCTATCAGGATTGATCTCACGTCAAGATCGTCTAACATGTAGAGATTCTATAAAATTCACTTCAGAATATTTAGTTAATGATGCATTAATAACGAAATGCTATGTACTCAATAATTCCAATTGACTAGTTCGGGACAACAGCTTTATAATCAATATTTGGGTACTTAGAGGTAGATTCGCTTGAGAGGTTGAATATAAGACCCAACCATTCTCAAGTCATACATAAAGTAATCTGTATCTATTTTCAAAAAAATAAATAATAATAATCCTTTGCTTGTGTAAGTGGATATATTCTGAATTAATCCTATCATAATCTAAAACACATTTAAATGATAAAATATAATACTTATATTGATAAAATATTTATTTAAGTAAAAAATCGTAATGTTCCTTGTTCCCTGAAAATGCATTGCCTAAATAAGAAGGCCCCCTCCTCTTTTCTATTTTTTTTATTTAGTATGTAGCAAGCTTAAAAGAGAACACATCATGTAAAATTCTTTAACAGGTTCAAATGATTTTATTACCTTATTTTGTTTGGAAATCAAAGCTGTTATTTAAGTTTAAAAAGATTTTTTTATATATATTTTACTAGGAAAAATGCATGTATAACTAACTACCTTTCATTATTTTGAGATCATGTAACTGAAGAAGGAAAGAAACAATGCAGCCTTCTTTGTTTTTAATTTTTTATGAAACGAGACTTTTTGCTAAAATGCTAATAAATATCTTATTCTACCGCATTCAAAGAGATTTCCAAAACAATTATAATAATGAAATCATTTAATATTTTCCAGGATTAAATTAAATTCCTTATTCGTAACACATATTCGTTACGGTGAAATATATTGTAATTCAAAATAATATAATATACTTGATAAAATGCAAATTGTAAAATATTTAACTAAAGTTCTTGATAATATTTTAAGAAAAATGAATGCAAATTGTATACAGAACAAACTGAATAAAATTCCCTAAATTCAATTTGAATGGAATTCAAAAGCTTTTGAATATTAATAGAATCAGTTCTATGTATCAAATAATAATATTAAAAACAAAATAAAAGATGTAGTAAAAAGAAATAATTTTAGCAACAATTTACGTTTTAATAAAAAAATTATTATGTAATATGGAATATAATGCTTTATATTCATGCATGATTCTTTTACTTTTGGTTGAAACATAACGTAAGTTAAGAACATCTATAAAAATTTTCTATAAGGAATTCGAGTATGTCTTCAATATAATAATTTTTTAAATTGTGATAAAGTATATATTTTTATAATAAAGCATATTAATTTCTTTTCATTTTGTCATATAATTTCATCTTATGTTTTCACATATTTTCTATAAAGCCTCTCATACAGCCTTACATATTTTCTATATATATATTTTTTCCGACAAATATGATCCACTATTGTGTTGAAGGAGAAAAAGAAAATCATGATGTATTTTACTAAAACTGAAATTTGAGAAATTATATAGGCCAATAAGTAGAACAGACAATAAAATTATTTCTTAATTTCCCACTATGTTTTACAAGGTTGGTTTTAAATATACTTATGAAGTATAATAATTTGTAGTTATAATTGAATGAATAAATATAAATTGAATGAGTTGTTAATACTGAAGTAGGAAATGAGTTTTAGATATAATTCAATGTATAAATATAAATTGAATGAATTGTTAATCCTGAAGTAGGAAATGAATTTTAGTTATAATTCGATGAATAAATATAAATTGAATGAGGTGTTAATACTGAAGTAGGAAATGAGTTTTAGTAATAATTTAATGAATAAATATAAATTGAATGCATTGTTTATACTGAAGTAGGAAATGAGTTTTAGTTGTAATTGAATAAATATAAATTGAATGAGTTGTTAATACTGAATTAGGAAATGAGTTTTAGTTATAATTGAATGAATAAATATAAATTAAATGAGTTGTTAATACTGAATTAGGAAATGAGTTGTAGTTATAAATGAATAAGTACTTCAAATAAATAAATAAAAATTTTGATTTTTTTTTAAAATTTCCCCACATGTTAGAATTTTAAAATCCCTCTTTTCCTTAAAAACTGAAGACTCGAATAATTTATCAAATTATTTTGTTCATATGACTCGCCTAAAAAATAGGCGGTAGCTACATTAATTTAATTAAAATTCATTTTTACTTCTCCCGAAATTGCATTAAATTGCTGTACAAGAATGGGAGAATTTCAATGTAATACTGCACAAATAAATTATAATAAAAAAAGAGATGGATCAAAATAACTGTTTATAACTTCAATTTTGCCATTTTTATTAGCCAAAGTAAAACATTGAAAACTCATAGCTGGGTATGTAGAAATGTGTGAAGGAGCGACGTTTCAGTAATTTTTTTTATTATTATAACAGAAGCATTTAAAAGGCATGTATTGTTATATACTGCATGTTATATTTTCCTTTCCCACCTACAGTCCTTCACGAATGCCAGCAGTTATAATTATATTAATTATTTTCCTTTTTATAATGTACTCTCTTTTTAATAATTGCTTGGTTTTTGTTATTAGATTATTTTGATAAACATCTATTGTTGGTCACTGATGATGACATTAATGAAGCCCCAATATTCACAAATTCCTGTTTTTGACAATTTTCTAATATTTCTGTTTATCTACATTTGTTGCTCCTCTTTTTTCCCTTGAGCAGAGAGAGCCCCCTTGTGGCGTTTTACAGAAGACAAGCAGTTGAACGAGATACCTGCATCCTGAGGTCGACTTTTCTTCACATGCGCAACCCTTGCGCTAACGCCGACTGCTTTCGGCAGGAAACGGAGAAATTCCTCCTCCACACTCTTTTCTTTAATTGTCTATGTGTGTTTGTAAATTTTGTGGTGTAGCTGTGTTTGTGTAGATTAAAAATATTATGTTTAAAACCAGACAGTTCATTAGAAAATCACAACACACTCACTATAATAATTGTTATAGTGAGTATATAATATAATAATTATATATATAATAATTGTATAATAATTGTATTATCTTCTTTGTCTTAAAATTAAAACATTTCATTCTTTTGATTGTGTCAGATATAAAAACATATTTATTTAAAAGAGAATAATCAAATTATTTAATTTAAAATAAATAAAGAAGTATATGCTTATTTCTTAAAACTGGTTACAAAACAAAAATAAATTAAAAATATTGAAAAAAAATCAAGAAAAATTATTGCGTCAAATATAATCGATATTTTAAATATAATTTATTAAAGCTTATTATAACAGAAAAAAATCTAATTTGTATTGGTTTGTGAAAATGTACTTTTAAACGTTTTAATATGCTCAAACGTTTATGAGAGAATGTAATACAACACATTTGACTTTCTATGAGATTCTAAGAAAAACATAAAAATAAATTACCTTGAATAAAATTGTTGAACTACAATGTAGCATGCGCCATAAATCTTCTAGGAGGAGATTTCTCATCAATATACAAAAATATCATCAATTTAGAAAATTGAGAAAACCTCTGAAATTTATTCAGAGTAATTCGTCAAGAAAAGAAAAAAAAAGCATTAAGGAAATTCTATACTGGATATAATATTTAAAAAGACATCTACCATCTCATTACCCGCTAAAAAATTCATTGGCATAAATGATTGTACGGAACCGAAATTATATTTAATGAAACACTAGCAATTAGTTTTAGACTTTTGATTTTCTCCTGCAGTTATTTTCGAAGAAATTTAAGGATGACAAGTGTTCTAAGTCAGTTCCAGCACCTTCCATCCATTTTCTGACGCAAAACAAAAACATGAAAAGGAATTTTGCGTAAACATTCAATTAATTCGGAAGATTTCTCATTTTTCCCCCGATTTTTCGTTCTTTTATTTCACTTCTTGATGTCGATTTAGTTTTACTTCTTTCGATTACTCTCATTAAATGTAGTTTAAGAGCTCATGATCTGTGATAGTACTGGAAAAAGATCAAACGAGGCTTAACATCGACGAATACTTTTCACAGACGCTCTTTTCGTGCATTTTTAAATATCGTTAATTGCAATGTGTACAGCTACATAAAGCTTGCCGAGTCTTATACAATTAATTAAAATTTATTTGTGTAACAAATAGATAAAATATTAATTCATTGGAGTTTCAGAAACATTTTTATCTAAATAAAAAAAAAACTATAAATACAGTTTTCAAACATTTAATAATGTTCAAGCATCGCAAAATTCAACACTAGGATTGAACGTTGAAGAATTATTCTTTAAATAAAGAAAATATTTGTTTATCAATTTACCATTGGAAAATATTATTGAGAAAAAGAACGAAGCAAATGATTACCCCTGGAGAATTAATTACAGAACAGGAAACATATTTCTTAAAATGTGAGTCAAATATTCTGTTTATCTATATAATTTAAAATATTTTATATATTGAGCTTATGCTTTTATTTGTTCCAATTTACAAAGATTTTACGTGTTTCATATTTTTGTATTATAAATGTTACAATAGCTTAGTTATCTTTGCAATAACGAATTTCAGGTCTTCCAAATTTCTCATAAATGAAACTATTTTATTAAAGACAGTGACGGATTTGCTTTAGATGAAAGAATACCATAATACGCGTGATAATGAAATTGAAACGATTTTAAAATGAACATATGGGTTTATCAATATGTGTGTATAATGCACATCTACAAGGGATAACAATAATTCGGTAAAAATTGCTTTAACGAAAAGAATTAAGAAAATAATTAAACTTGTAAAAATCATTCAAGGCATGAACTAAGCTGTTTAATATTTGAAATGCGATTTTGTTAGATACTAAATGCCTAATTACTATTAAAATCTTGTTGTTTAATCACTGATAGATAATTCGCATCCAAACTCTGTCTTAAATCTCTCTTTTGTTCTCTTACTAAATAGTTTGAAATCATAAATGTATTAATAGCGCAAAAGATGAGTATTTCGATTTTCTGAAAAAGACAGACATTTATAAGATCAAATATCTGAATTTTAGATTTGAAGGTATAATGAAGGTATAAACATAACTGACATAAATGTAATTAATGTGTCATATTTTGAAAAAAATTTAGCTTTTAATTTTTCAATTTATATCCAAACAAAAAGAATGGATAAGATTATATTGAATTACAACATATATTGTTTTGTAATATAACTCTTTGTGTGATCATCTTGTTAAATGTTTATTAAAAACTGAAAATTTATTTAAATTACATTTTTTTAATTATTAGCAATTCCAAAATTTTATTTAGAAGTATTTTGGTGTGTGTGTATATATATATATATATATATATATATATATATATATATATATATAT
>JAPMOR010080421.1:0-17533 GCA_026543865.1 Argiope aurantia | reverse complement strand
TGCAGTTGTGTTGCTTCATGTGATTCTTTATCAAATAAATTTGAAAGTAATATTTGTGAGAAGAAAATTGTAAGTAATTATCTTCAATATAAATTTTACTTACTTTGAAAATTATAATTTTTTATAATTAACTTGCACGTTTAACTAAAGTTAAACAAATATTGCTAAATATTTTTTCCTATACATTCACGGACTTGTTGATAATGTTTTAGCATGTTAGTTTCCATTACATGCATCACAAATTTTTTTTATAAAATTATTTACGAATTGCTGATAAAAATAATAAATCAATGAAAATGTATCGTATATTGAAGACAAGAAAGTCTTTCCATGATATCATCTAAATATAAAACCAATAAATATTTGTATTGTTATGCTATAATCAATAAATATTATTAAAAATCTTAAAAATATATAATTTTGATTATTTAAATATCATTAATATAAAAATGATGAACATAATTTCGTTAAACTATTTATAGTTCAACATATGCATAAATACATGCAAATCAATTCCATGCACAGCTTAAGTAAATAAGCATATTGAGTATAATTTTGCTTGTCGAAAGTTTAATCTCCAAATTTTAAAGCATTTATTTCATAAAAAAATGCATAAATTAATTATAGATATTTTGAAATACATATTCAAAGGCATACATGTTATGAAGGTTAAAGCAGTTTTATGTCTGCTAAATATAAATTTGCATAAAATCTATACAATATATTTCTTAAATAGGGAATATTTGAAACAAAAATTAATTGTGATATCATTCTTCACAGAAATTTAGAATGTGAAGGCAACTATTGGAGTTCAAATTACAGAGTAAGCTTTAAATAATCAAAAATTTAATTTTGAATAGAAAATCTTTCACAATAAAATAAAAAAAATACTTTTTCTTTTTGAGAAAATTTCAGTACTTTATTGGCAAGAGTTGCCAGAGTATAAACTCATTTTGATATTTTGATAAATTCTTTCATTTCATCATAGTATAAAATTCTGTGATGCATCTCTAAATCAAATCATTAAAGACTCAATTATTCTATTACGTAAGTTCATTAAATATTTCAGATAAAATGAATAAAATAAAGAAAATGATAATAAAAAAAACAAAGAAGAGAGGTTCATGAAATACTTCGGATCTAATGGCCAATGAAAAACTAATGAAGAAAAATTCTATAAAATACATTAAAATGCAATGGAAGAAAAATATTTTTGCAACTTACGTAATTACAGAACAATGCTATTTTGATAAATAGTGTACGCACAATATTTAAAATAAAACTTTCAGAATAGAAGTAATTCGAATTAATTTTGCAGCATCAACTGCAATTTTATTTAAATTTGAAACCAATTTATATTGAGCTTCAAAATAAATATCCTTCAACTCTGTTATTTCAATTTGCCAATTAGTATTGGAAGATAAAATTGCAACTATAAAACACATTTAAATTAAGAAAATTAATATTTTTTTCAGGATAAAAGAAAGAAATTAAGAATAACGAAGTTCCGTTGTTGAGTATGAATGTATATCAAAGGTAAAACAAATCATATAATAAAAATATGGAGAACTTCTTTGATCAAAAGTTAAACCTCGTATAAATATAAGAAATAATAATTTTTCCGGTACTAAGTAAGCAAAAAAATTTTTAAAATATTTCTTGTTTTCTGGCGATATATTGCAAAAAAAAAAAAAAAATGTTTTTTTCTTTTATCTATTTTTTTATTTATTTTAGTTTGAACGAAACAGAAGAAAATATAGCGAACAATTGTTTAACAACTTTAAGTGTCTCCAATTTCTTCTTTTATTTGGAAACTCGTAATATTATCAAAACTCTAGAAGGATTAGATTTTGTTTGCCGACATCACTTGGGAAATAAAATGTGTATCATCCTTTCATTATTTTGAGATTACGTAGCCTTAAGACGACAGAAATGATAAAAACTTCATGTATTATAGAATTTTTATGAAATGATTCTCTTTGTTTAAGGGCTTACTGGAAGGTTTACTACTTTGCTTAAAGACTATTATCACACTGTAACTGTTATATATATATAAATTTTAATTTCAATAATATTTTCGTGGGAAATTAAACTATGATGCTAAAACAGTTGCAATATTGTTGAAATTAATATTATTAATAATTAAACAATAATAATTATAATATAAGATGTTGAATTAAATTCAAACAGTACGTTTTATAAAATGTATCAAGATTCAAAAATTTGTATAGAATATTTTTTCGTATTTTTTAATGAAAAAAAATTTCCATGATTGTAAATAATTTATTTTTCGATACAAATAATTTATCTCCTGTTTCAAAATTTATTTTATTTCTATGTAAATAAGTTTAAAGATAATCAGTAATTAGTATATTATAAAAAATCTACAGAACTACGGCGTATAAGAAAAGGGACGCATATAAGAAAACAATTAGTATGGTTAAAAAAATTGTGAATTATTTGCAAATATTTGAAAATATGTGAATAAAAAATTAGAGCATTATTTTTTAGGGGATTAATAAATTATGCAAGAATGCTGCAATGACTCTTATATTTTGAAATCCAATGAATAGCTTGGACTTTTTGACATAGTAAGCTTCCGTTTATATGTATAGTTGCATTGAAAAGAATATTACTTAATTTTAAAGTTTAACTAATTAATTTACCGCATTCATTGGACGATACTGAATGAAATATACTCGATTTTCAAAGTTCCGACTTATTTATTTTTGATTATTAAAAGCGATAATTTCTATTAGAATATTTAAAAAAAGAAATATTATATTTAGTGAAGGATTGGAAAGTGAGAATGAATTGCACAATTAAATATTTAATACAGGGTACAAAATATTTTAATAATTTAACAATTGCAATAAATTGTAAATTAATTTATTTCATAGATTTTTTTTTTTTTTGCTGATGGAAATTATACTTGTGAAAACCAATTAGCATTACATGGTGACAATTAATTAATTTTAGTATTAATATTAATTAACAATTAAAGGTTAATAAATATTCATCCTGCACCAAGTATCGGTGAGGAAGGTCGGGTGCACTAGGCTTCAGAGAACTGAAGGCTTTTAAAATATGTAGCAAAATATATATTTGTCTTCAGTGGAATTATTCTATCTTCACGATAGAAACATTCAAAATCATTTGGGAGTTGAAATTGGACATTTTGAGAATTTTCCACTGATTCTTATTATTCCATTACAATTAGATAAAACAGAAGAAAAAAAATATGTAGTTTTTAAATTTTGGTAAACTGTTATTTCGATCTTCAGGAACTGAGAATCGGATGATACCTCTGCTCAAGGGAGCTTCCACTCTTATCCCCTTCCACGAAAGTACCAAAATGTCCAAATGGAAATGGGTTGTACCTAGATTGTAAAACAAATTATAAACTACGATTTTTCGTAAATATTATCTTTTTAATAATTGTTTTATACGCACTAATATACTTACAAATAATTACACTTTGCATACTAGTATACTCTAGTATACAAGTACTAGTATATTATTAATTACAATTACGGAAGCCGCCGTCCTGATCTAGGGGTAAAACTTTTTCCTCGTGATCAGGGCGTTCCGGGTTCGAGCTCTGGTTAGGGCATGATTACTCATCACCCTGTGTTCTGCTGTGAGGTGTGTGAAAGAGCCTCCCCCCACCTCTCCTGTAAAGAGGGGTTGTGCAAGTGAGTGCCATCTTCATATGAACTAGACGTTAAACTTCTATCCTCGGGTACTCAAGGGAACTTTTTGAAGCTACTGCACATTTATCTCCCCGATATATTGTCCTTTGTTTGACTAGGTGTTTAATCGAAGAGGGATAAGAAGAAGCAACAACAACAATTATGGCAAACTGAATTGGCTGATAAATAAACCGCCCCATGCTTTCAAGACACGTTTAAGGAAAATACTATTTAAGAAATCTTTATAACTCTAAGGCCTATTTCAGTAATAATAAAAGAGAAACCAGGCATTTCAAATGCAGACGATTACTCTCTTTCCAGTTTTGAAGTCAAACCACGGTTATCGATTTGTATGAGAAACAATAGCTCCAATCGCTTCGAAGAAGTAAAAACAGTTTTCAGGTAAAGAAGATTTAATCAACATAGGAAATAAATCTCAGCCCTGACTAAAATATTTTGAATCAGTAAGATATTATATTATTTCTATTTTAATCTAAAAGTTTTTTATCTCCCGTTGGCTCTTCCTATAAATGCACACCTTCTTCAGTTTTTCTTTAGATAAACCACGAAATTCATCACAAAGATATTTGAAGCATTTATATATTTTTTTGGTAAAGTCTTGAAAATATACATTCACATTCAAAGTGAAGTGGTGGAAATAATCTTTTTTTTTTTAATCAATCAAATCTTATCTTTGAATATCTTGGACTCCCGGATCTAATGTCTTTTTGATTGGATATTTTTACTTGATATAAGGGCGTTTCTATCTCGGTTGTCTCTTTCAAAAAGAAATCTGTGAAATTTCGTATAACATTTCTGCTGACCAAAAAATGTAGAAATCAGTTTCAGATAATTTCAAATTTAGTATTTGTGATCTGAATATGAAAGTTTATTCAGGATAAAATGAAGATTTTGTAACGAATAACATACTAAAAGAATACTTTCTTCATTATTGTTTATTATTTCAAGTTCATAAATATGTTTATCGAACTAATATAAATTATGCTTTTTTGAACAAAAATGTACTAAATCTAAAAAAAAAATGCGTTTTGGGACAAAATTGTACATGATGTTTTTTTATAATTTTTCTAACGATCAGCATAAAAAAACCGTTTAAAAATCATTTTTTTTTCGTTAAACTTTTTGCATTTTTTTCATCCCATAGGTTTCTTTGTTTTAATTATCACAACAAATGTATGTAATTAACCGGATTTGAAATCATTCTTATTTTTCTACTACAGCCTCAGACCAACTTAAATTACTATTCCATTTTCTATAAACTTTTAATATAACTTATATTATTATTTCCATAATTCTTCAGACTTTTTATTTTCCCATTTAAATTATTGCAAGTTTATATTAATTTTAGTTAAATGTGAGCTTCTGGATTTAATGCTGAAATATGAAACCATTGGTAATTTTTATCTAAAATTGATATTCATATTTAATTTTTATAGTAGGAGATAAACGAATTCAATAGGTAATTAAAGAATCGTTTTCCCTTTTGAAGTTATTAAAACGTTTAAAGAAATAAATTTTAGAAAAAAATTGTGATTTAGAAAAGTATATTCTGTTTCTTCTTAGAGAACTAAGTTTTAGTATTTTTTTGAGACCATAAAAGGCTTTATTTTAGTTTTTAGTCTTTGGTAGTAGCTTAATCAGCAAATGGAACGACCAGAAAATATTGTTTAAGCCATGCAGAAGAAATCCACAAACATAAAAAAAGCATTTTATATCTTTTGTTGTTAAGTTTATCTCTCGAAGTATCTTACATTTTTAACATGGCTTTTTTTTTCTGAGAAATTTTTCAAAACATGCTTTACGATTTCTCTACAGAAAGTAATCAATAAAACAAGGGCACGTTTATCTAATAAATTACTTTCAATTTAATAAGATTAAATCTTCGTTTTTTTTTTCAATTCTTTTAAAATTGAATGCTAAATTATTAAATTCAATAATTATTTTTATATACATATGAGATCATAAACGAACTAAAATAGTCGAAAATAGCAAATTAATAATTTTCCCTTGATTAAAACTACTTTATTTTGTATTAAACTAAAGATCAGTAATCACGGCATATCAATTAGAATACATACTGAGATGTATAAAATTTCATGAAAATACATATTACTCAATTTAAATAATTAGTACCAAAAATATATATGGAGGAGATTCAAAAAGAGGAGTTTATGAAGATAATTAATGATATATATTTATATTATTAAAGTTTAATTTTTTTATTATGGGAGCATATATTAACTCACAACAATTAAATAAATTACCGAATTTTTCAAAAATACCGTGTCATATTTTAGAATCATTCAATGCATATTTTTCTCTCTCAATTTTTTCAATGCGTATATCAATTTCTTATGAGATGTCATATATGTAGAAGTAGAGAAATCACTGATATGAAAATTCTAGCATATGCTTATTTTATATTCTTCATGAAAGAAAACCCAAGATTTCTCTGACCTGTCTTGCATTTTGTTTTTACATCAATATGATCTAAATATAATAATTTCCACATAATTTCCTTCTTTTACTTCTTATTATATAAAATCTTTGAAGATATTTTAATACACTTTATAATTATTCCTAAATAGTAAATTATTTTATGAAATAATGTATTTACTATTTTGATATAGAATTTTTTGTATGGGAGTTTTAATTTTATATATTTTGCTTTTTGATACTAAATTAATAAGGGATTGTGTTACTTTTTAGTCGATTTCGATTGGCATTACAGTCTTGAATACTGTGCTACGCAAAACATTCTTAAAATCCCGAAACGTGTTCAAGTAATCATGCTTTATTTGGAAGATACCTTCAATTTTATCAGATACCAATATTTCACCAATTTTAGAATTGAATAAATATTTTTTTAATATTAAGTGAATTAATTAATTAGTTTATCGTTTGTAAATTGCACATAATTGACTTTGAAATGATCCAGTTTATAAATGCGCGAAAATCAGATTAAATCCATCTCAGTCAATCATCATTATTTCGATGCTATATAACAGTTTGGGGTGAGGAGAGTGGTAGATGTCGCTCATAACATCGAGCCTTATTTTCAAAGCCCTCTTTATTCAATGTAAACTTTGCATTCAAACATAATGCTAAATTTAACAGCTTGAAAATTCGTTTAACAGTTAATATCTTCAAAAAAAATTGACGTTTTTTTTTTTTTTTTGCTATAATTATGTTCGTTACTTTTTTCTTTTTCATATTTATTACTTCAGAATCAACCAGTGTTCTTCTTAGGAAACTGTACATGAAGAATGCAAAACTGATTGGTTGCATTGTCCTTAATTTTCCTGAAGTGTTAAGTGAAATCTGTATAAAGATTGAACTCTTCTTCCATTTTAAAACTGTAAAAGATATTTTGCTTCATATGGCCATTTACAGCTAAAACGAGCAAAAATGTGGAGAAATTCTTAGATCTATTTGTAGTATTTAAAATATATAATTAAGATTAGAAAAATTAAAAAATGATGTAAAAGAATTAATTGTATTATATAGATGCTTTAAATAGAAAATCAAAAAAGATTCGAATCCAGAATATAATCATACACGTAATTTTTTTAGAAACATACATTAAATTAAAATAGCTTGTTCTATACAACATTCTATCAAATAAATTAAGTTGTAAGAAAACATATCTTTGGTTATACTTATATGTAACATTATGATGCGCCCATGAAAGCTCGTATATCATGTAATGGTTTATAATTATCTTCTCCTTTAATATTTAATGCATATAGTTGATATATTTATTATTATCATCCAAATTAGCTCTAATGCTTTGAAGAAGGATATTAATTTGAAATAAATAAAATCTGAGAATGATTTCATTAGATATTCAATACTGTATTATTTTCTTGGCTAAAAAATAAATCAGTGGCCATTTAACAGTTCATTAGTTCTCAATAATTCTCTCCTGAAAAATTATTTGTAGGAGGAATTAATGAAATAAAACATACGGTTACTAGTGTTATTTTTATTTTAGTCGGAGATAGAAGGTTTTAACAATTATTTGATATATTTATGTAATTAATGGAAGTCTGTAGAATCTAATTGCAATCTTCACATACCTCTCCTATTACGTGCATTAATTACGGGCATTGAATACTGAAATATGAATACGTACATTGAAATTTATTGCTTTCCCTTAATATCTTACTCTGTTATTATGTTTCAAGGCTAACTAAAGCTAAAGCTTATATCATTATACTTAGTAGTAAGGAGAATATGATTTTCCGAGCTTATGTCATGCCCATCTGTAAGCGTAATGGCAATAACATAAAACCGCATATGGAAATTCCCTACTTCTTAACGGCTTTATTTGATGCATGTCATAACTCTTGACACAGAATCATACTTTCTGTTGTTGAATTCCCGAAAGACCATTATTGGTTTGTAAATAGGGTAGGGATTTGTCTCTCAAGCAATTAGAGAACATGCATTCTGGAAGGATATTTTTATAAACGTATCGATAATTTATTTGTATTTAAATTAATTTACTTTTGTCCAGTATTTCTTCGATAAAAATAATATGTTTTGAGAGTAAATATGATTGATAATTTAATTACCTTTATTTTCTATTATTTGTTTTTTTCATTTTCATATAGATTTATGAAGAAATTGTTTCATAAGATACATTTTTCAATGAAAATATTTTATTTGTATTAGTAATTAGATTTTAAAGAATCTTAATTCATGTGTGAAAATCATATTTATCTTTAATTTTGTATATTTATTCTGGAAAAAGAAATTAGAGCTTTCAAAGAATCCTAGTTAAAATCGTGAAACTATATTAAAAAAGATTTTATGTTTTCTAAAAGTCCAAATTATATGATAATTGTGGAAAAAATTAGTAGAAATTGCATGTCCCCTAAGGTATTTTTATGAAACAGCACAGAATAATTAGCATGTTTTAAAATTACCGTAGCATAAAGGAGTAACCTTTTAAATATGGAGATGATACTTAAAAAATGATAATAAAATTTTATATTTTTTAAAAAAATTGATTGGTGAAACAAAGGATATAATTCAATTGAAATATGTTTAAGAAAATCCATTGTGATTATTTTTACTATTTTCTTTCACTTCCTTAATTGCACAAAACATAAATTTCAAGAAATTGGAAAAAATCATATTTTACTAAGGATTTTGATCAGCATATTATCTTATTTTAAGTTATGATTGAGTTTATAGAAAATATATGTAATTTTTCAAAAGGAATTTTTAAAAACATTCTTGCTATGATATTTATTTCGGAAGTCTACAATTATGAGTTAGATATCCTTCTAAATCAATATATCTAGCATAATTGTATAAAATATCTGAATTTAATTATTGTTAAAATTGTCAATTGAGAATTTGAAATTTCGATATATCTCAAAGCGTCATATTTTATGCTATTTTTATCATATTTTTATTTTTTACACATGATTTTTCTCTCTATTATTCAATATTCTTTTAAATTATGAAGCAATTGATTATGCTATAATTCAATATAAGCAAATTTTATGAATAATTTCTTTAATGCCTTATAATAAACATGTTTTACATATATAGAGTTTTTTTAAAGATTTTCTTTCCACCGATAGAATCAAATTACCTTCAATGAAATGGTTTCTAATTACTGCTATATTGGAATTGCAAAAACAGAAAAAAAAATCAATAATAATTTAAAGTTGTGTTCGGTATTTTGATAACTAATATTAAAAATAGTTAAAACATGTGCATTGAATAGACTTAAACTTTAAAAAATATATATATATAATAAAGATCGAAAATAAGATCGTTTTATAAAGCAATACATAAAGTTGTAAATTTGCTAAATAACATTCATTTCAGTTTAGACAAAGTCAAAACATTCGAACTTTAAGTTTCATTTTTCAAAAGGTCCTTCCAGAAGTATTTTAAAGACAAATTTTTATTACTGCTCATTGTTTTAGATTGTCCCTTATCTAAAGAAATAAATAATTTTATTCGAACCATTTTTGATCAGAGATTTATTTCTTTATTTCAAGCAGCAATTTATACTTTTTGATGGAGTTTTCAGGCAATAACAATATATTTTTTCTCAGAGTCTCAGTCCGTAAATTATCAGCTTCAAAGTAAGTGTAAATATACATTAACGTATTCTACCCTAAGATATAAATAATATTATATACTTTTTAAGTGTTTGCTAAATTATATACCATTCTAAGTAATTTTATGCTAAGAAAAAATCAATAGCAAAAATGAGAAGAGGTTAACAGAAGGATGGAATTTTCCAAGAAAATACTTTACAGCACAATGCAACCTTATATTAAAAGTGTTATTGTGTTGGAACAATATTAAGTATTTTTTATAAAAATTGTGGTTTTCGATAGATAATATGCTAGAATAATTCTAATTTTATATCAAAATTGTAATAAAAATCCCTTACATATTAAGAATTATTAAAAAGATTTTGGCATCCACCCTAGGAATTCTTGGTTAACTTCTGATTTCTAATTGTCATGCAAGCGACGGACTATTTTTTAATATTTTGTTTTGAAAAATAAATACATTCAAAATATTAAAATAAGCTAAATTTTTTAAAGATTTTTTTCTGTATTCTTCTATTTATCATCATTTACCCGTATCATGCAGAAATAATGATCCCCTAATACTTCGATTAATGTCTAAAATCTTCAATGTTTACAGAGTGACAGCTTTAAATCCGTCCCGATAAATAACTTGTATGCTATTCAAAATAGTTGCATACATCTAGTTAAAAAATCTTTAAAGGACAAAGGAAATCAAGCTGTTTGAGTCATTGAAACTTTAAATTTGGATAATTTTTATTGTAGACTTTTTTTCTTTATTAAACATTGTTAGCAAAATAATCCTAGCATAAAAATTGATGAAACTTTGAATTTCATTTTTCTGTGTCAATCTAGGACAACTTCGAGGAAGCGCTATCTGTTAATTAGGGAAATCACCAATTAGAGACCACTGAAATAGCTAAATTTGCCTAAAGAGTAGTTTTAAAACTTCATATCACTATCAACTTTAATCAGGGAACTGGGGGTAATGTTTTTAAGGAAATGGTATCATGGTGAGAATATTTCACTTAAAATGACTGATAGTGCAAGAGAATGCATATAAAAAATATGGTTTAATTTTTCCCATAAAATTACATTTATTGACTCAGACGGCATAAATTATACTTCTTTAGATTCTGCTGTGCATTTTTCCAACTGACAGTATATCGCGTTTTCCCCAAAGATTTTGAAAATAATTATTCCTCTATTAGAATGGAGGCACTGTGTATTAATTAATGCCTTTCGCAGATATCAATTTAGGATTTGACATAGAAACCGGCAATTTCATTTTAGTCTTTCAAATCTTATGAATGTCAAATTATATAATTAGACAGTAAATAAATTTTTGAATAACAAAATGAACAGCATTAAAATTTCATTTTTAGTATATCATGATTCTTCCACTTTAAAATAAGTATAATATTTTTCATCTTTAAACAAATTTAACGGATAATGCATTTTAAGGTTCCAGATCAGTTCAGAGGAGTAAAAAAATCAAATTTTTATTTTAATATTTATTATAAATCTTAGCACTTCTTAGAAATTTCTTTAAATGCCTTACTAAAAGAGTAAGACAGTGAGAGAAAAGAAATTCAGCTTTTACTCAGATTTTCTACTCTGCAGTAACAGGAAAACAAAATTACGTGGCGATCTGAAATGTCTGATTTGGCATGCAAAAGTAAGTCGTTTTAGCAATAAAATGCAGGATTCGAAATGCAAAGTGGAAGGAAGAGGCAAGCTACAGATGGTTCTTTCCCAGTGAATTAAATAAAACGATGTAAATAGAATTTATAAAAATAGATTTAAGGTAATACAGATTTAAAAGACTATGGCAACCCAGTTACGAGAGCCCAAATGCAAATCCCCTGAGCATTTGTTCCCTTAAAATTTTGTTATCTGAGCTGCATCCTACCTGTCATTGCATCTGTAATGCTTCGCGCTGTTTGTAATAATAATACAATTACCAAACAAATGAAATGGTTTACTACTGCAAATTTTTATTCGATTGTATTTTTATACTTAGAGAGATACATCGACACTGAAATAGTATGTGAATGTTATATAAAATATTAATACACAAATGTGCAAAATAATTCAGCTATATCGGAAAAAAAGACATTGCTATCACTTTTTAACTAAAAAATAATCTTGCTCAGTTTTCTCTAAATCATTTCGGAATTCTCATGATTCAATATCTCGATATTTTTTCTTTCCTTTCTTTGTAACATACTGTAAAGTATTTCGGAATTAGTTTTTGTTATCTGCAAAAAAGATAAAAATATAAATAGAAAGAAAAAAGAAGAAAAAAAGAAGAGAAGAGAAGAGAAAAAGAAAGAAAATAATTTTTTTGAAGAAAAAAACCCGCCAATATATTTAAGTTAATATATTTTAAAGACTATATATCTAATCAATAAAATTTTCATTTTGATTCAAATCTAATATGCAATGTTTGATTATATTAGACCCAAAAAAATTTCATAACACACTTTTTTGCCTTTTTAAAGGATTTAATTTTAAAGAATTTTTTACTGCCATGGAATAAATAATTTAGAAGCATTTTTTAACCCATATATGTGAAATCAATGTGTTTTGCTTTGATAATAATCTGATGTTTGACATTTGAAATTTTTTTAAAATTTGAATTACGAAAAGATTATCAGTATTCTATTTGAAACAAGAAAATGATATTATTAACAATGCAATCTACTGATTAATGTATTCAATAATTAAAAATATATCAATTTTTAAATTTTAGTTTTGAAAGTATTTTCGAGTTGCATTCATTTTACTATGTATATTCCTGTTATTTCTTGATCCCATTAATGCTTTTGTTGAAAATAGGTAATAGCGAATAAATATAATAAAAATACTACTATTTAGTGCATATTTTCCTGTCACAGTAAAGGCAAAACAAGAATTAACGCATTTATAAATTTTGCTAGGAGAATTCAGACATTTTGGAGAGTTTTATATTATACTAGCCGCCTTTGGCGACCAGCCGGTTCGCCAGTATTACCGCTCGCTACAATTTTCAATTAAATATTTTAAGTAACTGGTCTCTTAAAGGATTCTCAAACAAAACATTTTTAATCTTCAAATTTTGATAGTCATACCAAACTTATATTGTTTAGATCGTTTCGTTCAATTTAATATATATATTTTGCTAATTTGTTACCATTTCCGGTAAAACTTCAACTTTAATTAAAAATGTAAATGACGAAATTGCAATTAATATTAAGATATTTTTTAATAAAACCAAGCGTTTTATTTTATTTATCATCTTTATTGTTATTTATTAATTATTATTATTATTGAATATGAGTATTGCAAACAGAATCGCTCGGTATTTAAGTCTTATGTTAACTACAAAATATTTTTCATAGTTTATGTAATATCTCAAACAATAATTGAACAAAAATTTCTGAGATTCAGTATAAAATTCAGATTTAATTTTGTTTTCAAAAGGATTGAAATGAAATCAATAATAATATTTTGTTCCTGCTTATAAATATATTTCAAAAATTATGAAGTCTAAATTTAATGCAGTAAGGTATCATATTCTGATAAATATTCTGTACACACCAAATTTTAAATAAATGAATGAATGTTTCTATTTTCCACGATCAACTAAGACTTATTTATGAAGTTTTAAATGTTAAAAATTTAGAAAAACTCACCATTTTCATAATCTTAGGCCAATTAATCTTCAGAAATCTGCGCGCTTATTGGCATATTTTCTTTGAAACGATCGATGAAAAATCTAAAATTATCCTTTTTTTATTGAATAGTGATATTCAAATCTTCATAAATCAGTCTGTTTAAGTGATTTGAAATTAACTCTATGACCATCATAAAATCTGTGCTTTCTCTTGTGGTGTATGCATTCTCCTTAATATCCGATCGAATAAAATCATATACAAAAGTACTACGTAGAATAAAAAAAACAAAAGTAAACATAACATTTCAATAGTTGCCAAAAACAAAAGAGAGAAAAATGCAATTAATAAGCAGACGATATTTAGAAAAGTACAAATATTTAGACTGGAAAATGAAATTATCTGAAATTAAAAACACGCGCAGACGATATTTACAAAAGTAAAAATATTCAAACCTGAAAAGGAAAATATATGAGTTATTTCATCAATAAATGCCATAAGTTTGTTTACATCTTCATTATTTTATGAGTCATTAAATATCAAAATGGATCCGGGAATGAATAAACACCCTGTATAGAGAGTGTAAAAGATCATAAAATAATTTTTCTTGAATTTATTTTTTAGAAAAAATAATATTTCATATTTGTTTCATTTCCTACAGACACTTGCCAAAAATTATATTTTTGCAGATTTCATTTCCAAAAAGATTTAATTTATTTTCAGTTAGAGCTTTAATCAATGTGATGGCAACACTTTGAAAAAAGCTATTTTTTTCTCATGAATGCGAAACGTGCTTAATCCTCATTTTTATTTTTGACGAAAAAAATTATTGAAAAACATAGTTAAAATATTTATTTAAAAATTCATTAAAAATAGAAATTTAATTTTAAGATTAAAACAGTAGTATCATTTAAAAGATAAATTTTTTATCTTTAACTTCATGTAAAAATCTTTTTTGTGCGGTAATATTTTCGGCAGTTATAGCAGAAACATGTCAAAATTTCGCTTAATTTTTAAATAAATAAAATTCTAGTTAAAAATTCGAAAAAATAACCCCCAGGTGCACATTCCCGGCCTCCAAGGTATACACGTGCCAAATTTGGTAGCTGTAGGTTGAATGGTCTGGTCTGTAGAGCGCCAACACTCACACACACACACACACACACACACACATTGAGCTTTATTATAAGTATAGATAAAATAAAATAAGGATGTTAAATGACTTTCAAAGTACTTGGTTCCAGCCATTTTACGATAAGGCATGCTTTAAAAAAGATCCAAGACGAATATATTCATAAAGATAATGGTATCTAAGTAATAATTCAATAAACTGCAATTAATCCCAAATGTGTAAATTTTTAATTTCAGAAAAACTGAATCGATGGAAATATCATTTTTTCCCGCATTCAATAACTGAAATGACGTGATATAAAAAGGAATCTTACATTCGATATATGAAATAACGAATGAGAAATGATTTCAATACCGCACTTTGAGTTTCATTAAGAAGAAAGAATAATGTGATCAAGAACGATATTAACGTCTTAAAAGTCTAGAAAAATTTTATATTAATATTCATGAACGTTCTGTTTAGACGACTCAAAAATCAATTCAATCTATATCGAATTTCACATCTGATAATATTAAGCAAAAGGGAAAAAATCTGCTGCCGTTTAGAGTATCGATTTCTTTTTTCATTTAGCTCATATAAGGTGGCGAATTGCTATAATTGCCACACTTAACTCTTTCCTTTAAAAAAACAGGTCCCCTTCCAGAGCATTGAGATTTTTTTTCTCAAATTAAACAATTATTATTTGAAAAGGCAAGACCTGCAGTAATTTAATCTCCTCGAATGGACGGACTTGAAAAAAGAAGAACAAAATGCATTTGTAAGATAAATCATTATTTCATTCGAAAAGAATTTGTGATAGGAAAGCCCGACAAAAAAAATAGATTACACGAAAATGGAATCAAATCAAACATTCTTTTTTGCGAGATAAAAAATTGAGAGAAATATATATAGGATATCCAAGAAAATATAATGTAATTTATGAATTTTAAATTTACATATAATAAAGAAAATGCTCTTCTCTGAGAGAATATTATATCCTTGAAATAATAATATGCTTATAATTCGATGTACAGTGGTGGCCAAAATTGTGGCCAATTTTAATGTTTTCTAACTTTGTATGTTTATATAAAATGTAACGTTTCACAAAATGGAAACACTTACATATCATTTTAAAGGAAATTTAATGTTGATTACAATACCAGAAGCAAAAAAAAGTTGAGAGGCAATAATTATCGCGATACATTAGATGCTGATGACTGCAGTGAGTTAGTACTTAGTAAGGTAGTCTTAATTTTTTGTTACAGCTTCACACTGATGTTTCATTGAACTGACGACAGTTTTAAGCTCTTTTTTCGTTATTGCCTGATGCCAGGAAACAATTATAGACTCAATGAATCATCTTTTATTTGATGAACGCTTCATATGTATAAGAGTTTTCAAACGGTGCCATAAGTTCTCAATAATTTGTTTAGGACTGTTTCTTTGCCGTGATAACAATTCAATGTTCTTTGTACTAAATCACACTTTCGATATTTTTGCTGTATGGCAAGGTGCTGAATCCTGCTAAAAAATAAATGATGCATTGTTGGGAAAGAGATCGCTGATGGAAGGTGTAAGTTTTGGCTCTAGAATAGTGTCATTGTATTTTCTTGCCTTTAATTTCCCATCGATTACATGAAAGAGATTAATACTGTCTGCTGACATGCAAGACCAAATCATTACACTAACTGAGTTCTTCATTGTTGGCTTAATGCAGTCAGGATGTAGCTCTTCGCCTATTCTATGTCTTACCTATTTTCGCCATCACTACCAAATAACAATATCTTTGTTTCATCACTCCGTATAACTTGTAACCACTAATCATCTGGCCAATTAATGTGTTCTTTTGCCCACTGTAATCTTTTTATAAAGTGCTGTAAATTTTTTCGTTGAATTCTACATCTTAGTCTAATATTTAATAATCTTCTCCTGATTATTCTTGAACTGACATAAATGCCAGCATCATTCAATTCCCTTCTGGTGGCTGCTGATGACATTCTTCGATCATGGAGACATGGTCTTTTTATTCCACTGTCATGAACAGATGTGATGTATGTTTTTCAGCCATTTCTTGTTTTGTTTTTTATTGAATTTGTCTCATAGTATCGTAAACAAAACTTTCGGACGTCATATGTAGTTACTGAACCACCCACTTGTTTTGCAATTTCAGCATTGGGAAGACCACATTCATGTAACGCAATAAGCTTAGTTCTCTTTCTAAGTGTCCAATCTATTATTTTATTTCATGGCATTGCTTCATGACTAAATATTAGAAATGTTTACAACAATTCCTACTAAATATTAAAAAGCTTAACAAAATTTCTTACTTGTGATTTGATTACATAAAAAACAATCTTCCTTCTATAGAAAAAAGCACAATAATGACCTGTTTCCAACTTTAAACCTGATGTCATTTTCTTCCGACAGTTATCAACATTTTATAGGTTCTTATAGTAAGAGCAGTGATTTTTAAGAAAAGTTAGAAATTACAATCCACTTCATCCCTATGTTTGTTATTCAGATTAAAATAAGAATAACTTTTATTATATAGAAAATATTTGAATTTTGCTTTTTGTATTGAAATCAGCATTACATTCTCTTTAAATTGACATGTAAGAGTTTGCATTCTGTGAAATGTAACATTTTCTATAAGCATACAAATTTAAAAAATCATAACGATTTTCAAGTGTCACAATTTTGACCACCTCTATATATATAAACGTGTGTGTATGTGTGTATGTATATATATATACATATATATGCACATATAGCATCTTTCTATTTTAGAAATTAAATGCAATATAATAATTAAATTGCTAATATTGTATTTACAAATAAGACTATTTTTGGAACGAAGAAATTACATTTTATAAATTAAATACGTTTTTTTGCTTAGATTATTGGAAATATTTGACGTTATGGTAGAACATTTTTCTTAAAAGTTTTACCCTGCAAGATGTATCACTATATTAAACATGCAGCATTGTT
>JAPMOR010080419.1:37455-63589 GCA_026543865.1 Argiope aurantia | reverse complement strand
TTTTTTTTTTTTTCTAAATATCAATTTTTTTCCCCACAGAAATATTCAAATTATTCTATAATCGATTATCTCTTGGCGAAAAGCAGATAATCTCATCTTAAAGTAATAATCCTACAGAAAACTTAAATTTAAATCTGATTTTCGAAACCAAATTTTCTAATATAAACCATAAAGTAGGGGTAATAAGGGTGAATTTTGTTAAATTCTTAAAGCAAATCTTAATGCAACCAAAACATTAGATTTTAGATCTCAAATCTCAAAAAATCAATTATATATAGTCTTATTACACTATTGTACTTTACACAGATTTTTGAAATGTTAATTGCGGTATTTAATTAATGCTATTTATACGATGCGAATCGCCGCGAGCTTGTATAAAAGCAATAATGAATATAATTGAAACTATTGTTGAAGAATATGCTAACAATATTTTTTAAACACATATGTTAATTATGTTTATTTAGCGGAAAACGGCAAGGAAATAAAAGTGGTAGAACTCCACAGCAACTTTTTTTTTGTTGTTATTTTAAAATAGGGTAAAAATTTGAATGTTTACCCTACTTTAGCATAGTTTTCTGAGAAAATAGGCTCTGAAGTTACTGAGAAAAAATTAATATTTTAAATAACTTTTAATAAAAAAAAATGTAACTATGATTTTGAAAACCCCCTTTTTTTAATTAATTTCCTACAATTCAAGAATATAATAACGAAATAAGTGTCGAATTCGGTTGATCTAGGCTCAACGATCTGTCTTAGAGTGTTCTGAATGATTTTTACATCGTGCACGATACAATTAAAAGGTAGCTTCCAGCCTATGATAGGTTAATTATCATTAAAAAAATCAATCTATATTGGATCTGTCGGTTCGTTGCATTAGAATAACCGGCTGCCCGAATGAGTTTAAGATTAGATATAAAATGGCCGATGGCCCACGCATCACTTCCTCCTGTAGGATATTCGATTTATCATTAGAGATGATACTATCCCCATTTCGGTATCTTCCAAGAAACTGATAATCCGCTTATTTATCTGGTGACTTCTGATTCAAACATTTAAAATGACCCCTTGAAGGATCATTACCGTGTTAAAATAATCTAAGTCTTAATATCTTTAACTAGAACATGCTTTCATCATAAACAGTCTTTATACTCGGTTTAGTTCAGTTTAGTTATATTAACGTCCCGTTTGAAGCAACACTAGGGCTATTTTGGGACGGACCTCGTAATTTTGAATTACGGTCAGATGACGAGGAAGACACCTGAGCTGGCACCCCTCTCTCCACACCACACCACACCAGCGGGAGGACGTTTGGTCAGGACGGATTTAACGTTTTACCCCCTTACACAACGGTTCTTCGGTGGAATCGGCTCCCGAACCTGAAACCCTCCGGTTCCGAAGCCGAGACCTTACCACCAGGCCACCGCGGCCTCATCTTTATACTCGGAGGAGGAGGATTCAGATGTCCGGGGGGAAGGACGGAGATTTACATTAAATAGATCTTCCACATGAAGAATCTTATTTTTTCTTTCTATGAAAGGCTTTTGGGTAAATCACAGCGTCAATGTACCCATACACATTGCAATCAACGACACTCCCTTTTTTTTGTAATAGTAGCACCACAACAAAGCGATATAGTCACATAAAACAAAATTTAAAAAAAACTACGCAAATTCTCTCCAATAGGCCCGCTGCGGGTGGAACCCATGAGAAAGCCCTCTCTTGGTCACTCGTCCCTGACCCACCGAGGTGTGCACCAGGGGCCTTCTCATTCCCAGGCCTTATCCCATTTTCTTCACGGAACAGATGGTCTCGTTACCCCTGGAACTGAGCCACCAATACCATATGGAGCTATGAAAGAGGGATGCTCTCTGACGTAACAGCGCAACAGAAGGGAACGTGCAACAATTGGAAGACGAAGTTTTGTCGAGAGGACGAATCAAAAGTGATAGACTTCGAGAAGGAACCTTTTGGAATTTTTTTAGTTGTCCTCCCGTGTTTGTAATTGTTTTTAAATTTTAATCGCTTATTAATCTATTGCACTTCAATGCAATTCTGAAAAACCTTGCAAAAATCATCCTTTCATTTGAACCAGCAGCGACATATTATAAAATGTTAGGAAGAAAACAATGAATTACTTTGATATTATAAAAAAATTATGTGCGTTTAAACATGCAAAGCATACTTTTAATGACATGATAAGTATAAGTATACATCAAAGAAAAATTTGTCATTAAAAGCTTATGATAAGTCTAGTTGAATATAGTAGGAGCAACATTCTCGATTGGCCTGGGCTCCTAAGAGGAATTTTACCAGTTGCTGCAAGATATATTTAAGATATTTGAACTTAACCTTCTCTTAGAAATTTAAGGTAAGATTTAGAGCCAGGTGTAATGTCATACAAATTTTGAATCTTTAATTAAACTTTGTATTATTCACGATTGCAGTGAACTTTCGTACAACGCGGATATATGTTCTGAGTAATTAGATATCGCGTTATACATATCAAGGACTGGTCATTGGAAGTTCAAACATTAAATGCAAGTTCAAACATTAAATGCAAGTTCAAACATATTCCTAATTTGTACTTGTGCATTCTGCTCATTTTTTATTAAATTAACAACCTCACTGTTTATATTGTAAGTAATCGGAAAGTAAACTAAAAAAAATTTAAAGCTATCACAATGCTTAAAACTTATCTTATGCGCACCACGTTTTCTATTAGTGAGAGTCCATTTCTTTCTATTTCTTCATGTCAAAATGAATAAGATTAATAGATAATTCAAAATTTATGCAAACTCATTTGCTACTTATAAGAAATAAATTACAAAACTTTGAAAAAGTCATTGATTACGCATAGTAGTTCTTTTGTTATAGTTTTGAGGCGAGGTAGAAAAATACTATTATTATACTTTCTTTATGAATTTTTTTTTCTACAAGAAAGACACAGTGTATTAATTTTATTAGTTTCATAACGGTAAAAAAAATGTTCAAATCGCCAAGTTTTATTATTAAATATTTTTATTTTTCGTAAAATGTATTCTGCCGGAAGGAGGAAGACGAGACTATATTTAATATTTCCTTTATTAAATTATCAATATATATATATATATATATATATATATATATAATCAATTTTGCTTTTTATTCATTAATTCAACTAATTATAACTAGGAAGCCCTGAATTATTAAATTCGTCATATTGGCGTTCGAATTGTTTGCATGGATTGTGAATCATTCTTAATAATACGGAATACATGCATTTTGTAATAAATCTATTCATTTTGTAATTTTTAATAATTCTCATTTTTTTAAATAATCATCATTTTGTAAATCATCTGCAACTGAATAATTTTATTACGATGGAAGCGTTAAGGCCAGCTGTTGAGAAATTAATTTCTAAATTCTAATGCAACAAACTACATCTTCAGCGAAAAAATGATGGTTTAATCGATGTTGCTGCGAAATATAATTCGTATAGATGCATAATTCAAGTTCCTTTGTAATTATTAGAGTGCATAATATAGTTAGAGAGTTGCGATAATATACAGATTTACCATATTTATAAATACCGGTTAATAGTTTAAGAAAGTGCAGAGGTAAAAACAGTGCGAGTTACTAATCGCACTGTTTATATTGTATAAACAGTGTACAACGTATTTGTAGGTATCTAAACAACATATCTATAGGTATGCTATAGATATAACGTATCTAAGCATAATTATAAATACGTTGCAATTAACATAATTAATCAGTTATTATGCATAATAAGAGGTAAGAGTGAGTAAATCATTTATCACATTGACCAGTCATTATTAATAATTAATAATTCTTATTAATATTAACTACGGATATTATTAATAGCAGCCGTTTAATCACACTGACCGTAGCAGGTACATAAAAGAAATTTTAATTTAAAAAAATCGATTGATAGAATAAATCGATGAATGTAAATTAATCATAATCACATTATTTCATTCTTAGTAGATATTCTTACTCCAGCATTACTAGTATTATCAATTCACTTGTATTTAACAATCAGTTCCCGATACAGAAACCCAAATTCAGACCAGCACGCATTTAATTGTGTAGAAAACATAAAGCATGTTTTATGCAAGGGGCATTGAAAGCGAACCATTTCATATTAACTGATACGCCACTGAATGAGGGCCTTGGTAAACCAGAGGTACACAAAACCCGTAATTCGAATGACTTCGCGTGTAATGCAACCATGATGCGCATCCATTCCTCCCATTTGGGAATGGAATCAAAAAGGGTAACCCATGAAAAAGAATTCAAACGATGCGTAGCGATTGAATTGCAAGTCATTTGTGAACAACTAACTTATGTCAGTAAGTCATTTAAATGCATTAGTAGAGAAGTAAAAGTTATTCCTTTAGAAGCCCCAGAACAACCTTTATCATACAAAATTCAGCTCAAATAAAGTTTTAAAAAAATAAATAAATCATTTCTGATAATTTATGTTAATTTTTTTTCTTTCCTTTATATGATTTTCTAATAGAGATATAGCGTGGTTCTGAAGAGTTCTATACGATTTCCTCAGCAAAACGTCTCGCCTATTGTCGATTGGATATTGAATTTTTATGGCACAAGTAATGGTATATATAAATACAAGATTCTCGCTTAAAATCGAATGTTCGTCAATTCATTAAAACCATGTTACATTGAATTTTGAACTTCATTTTCCCATACAGAATGTAACTGGATCTTCCAGTGTCGTAAAATTCTGTTTCGTCATTGATTTGTTAGAAATCATCAATAGTTATTAGTATTTCCTAAGATTTGATTTCAATAACACACATATATATATATATAGGAAATAATTTACAATTAAATTACTTTCATAAGCAACGACATATCCGATATTCTTTTAAAAAATGTAATAAAAAACTTTGGCTTTTAAAGTGTTTTTTTTATACCGAATATAGGAAGTGCTTAGTAATCAATATGATTCAGTGAAATTTGCGACTTTAAGAGATTTAACAGGTGGTCATTTTTAAAATCAGCGGGAAAGTGTTCCTCCATCTTTTCTCATATATTTGCATAATAAGACCCGTTTTTTGTGCTTGACTTCGTGGTATGGTTTGGTTTGTTTTAGTTATATTAACGTCCCGTTTAAAGAAACATTTGGGCTATTTTGGGACGGACCTCGTATTTTTGAACCGCGGTCAGATGACGAGGACGACACCTGAGCTGGCACTCCCTTCTACACACCACACCAGCGGGAGGACGTTTGGTCAGGACGGATTTAACGTGCAACAGACCCCCTTACACGACGGTTCTTCGGTGGAATCGGGTCTCGAACCTGAAACCCTCCGGTTCCGAAGCCGAGACCGTACCACCAGGCCACCGCGGCCCGGTATGGTAGGGATAATAATGTAACTATTTTTGGACCTTTTCCATTCCAATTTGATAAATACATAATTTTATATAAACTTGCAATTTTGCTACCGCACACGAAATTTCGTTTATCATACTCACAAGCATAGGGATTGACAAATAAGCAAAGAGACTCTTTAAGATAGATGCGGTTCTACAATTTTAATTAAAAATCATAAGATAAAATTTATACATCTACCTTTTGCGCATATGAATTATTGTTATTCAAAGACGTGCAGGTAAAACAATCAAACCGTATTTTGATTTAATCTATTATTTGATACAGGTTTTAATTTTAAGTATTTAATATTTGGCATAGCATTAAATTTTAATACAAATTTCATCCATCTTGCTTGTTGCATTTTTGATAAAAAGTACTCTCAAGCAAGCATGGATAGATGGGCGGATTTTCCATAGACGGATTACGCCCAAACTTTACTTATCCACTTCTAAAAACAGACAATTTCAAAAACTGTTTCTTGGACTCCGAGAGGTGAAATTCATAAAAATGGAATTTTTTAACAATTACAGAATTTTCTCTTCGCATATTTTTTGTCTGAAAACAACAAGTGAAAAAAAAAAACTTCAGATTAAAAAAAACATATATTTGCAGATAAAAAAAATTTAATTCATTCGCCATTCAAATTTTTGAAACAAATTGCTGCTAAGTAATGTAAAGAATAAGAATGTATCTGTTTGCCAGTTAATGTCATGCATATCAAAAATAGCAAGTTGTAGATAACTCATTTTTCACAATAAAATCGCTATAGGAAAACTCATAACTGATATCAGTGAAAAGCAAATCAGTATGTCAGGAAAGCCAAAACGTTCTGAAATGCGCAGACAGAGGAGGACCCCTGAAGACGGAGCGAGATTCTTTGGGAAAGGGTTCGATGCAATCCATCTTGGCACCCTGACATTAGCAGGGCGGAGAGAAAGGATTCAGGACACTGGGGATGGGAACTTTTTTTTCATCTTCACGCGACGTTTGTGTTAGTGGGTCACTACAGAAGCGACTCTCTCGCGCTCGAATTCACTCCTTTCAATTTAAAAGGGAAAGAAATGTGAGAGAGATAAAATAGAAAAAGAAAAATATTTTTTAAATGAATTAAAGTAAAAAGCATTGACTAGAAATCTGTTTCGTGCACATTTATTTACTTTCTCAATATACAAAAAAAGAGGGCTGTTATCATCAAAAATTTCGAACTCGAGATGTCTACATTCCGATCCCAATGGGTCCAAAAAACACATTTTTTTCAGATTTATATTTTCTTGTCTGTAAAATCGACAACTCAAAAACACTTTGAGCTAGACCTGTGAAATTTAGTATATGGTTATATACCAAATTTGTAGATTTTTATCAAATTTTAAATGAAATCCATTTAGAGCACGTCTTACTGATGAATAATTCAAGAGAATAAAAGTTAATACAATCATAATAATGAGAGTTAGAGGGATGAAATCGAGTACACTGTTTAATCATCTTAAGTGTAAATATGCTTCAAATTTGGAACCAAATCCGTTAACTGTCCATCAAGTCTGTATTTTTGCAGGCACATAAATTCGATAATTCAAGAGCGCAATAATTAAGGCACGTGCAATATCTCTCACAGTTTTAGCATCTGGAGTGAGATCTTTATCAAATTTTAAACCACATCTATCATTGACAGTCTGTCGGTCTGTGCGTTCTCACACATGCAAACGCGTCAACTCAAAAATGCAATGGTTTTAATAAATGAAATTTGGCTTATGATCTAGAGACTACAATTATAGCAGAATATTAAATTTTGGTTGAGATCAGTCGGTAAAAAGGCATCCAAAATGCATTCAGGTATTTGGACAAGAAGTTATATCTACACGACTTACTGAAAATTAAATATAACTCCACTCTATTGCTACTAAAACTGATCGAGCTATGAAAGTTTGAATATAACTATTTTGTGAAAATGCGCGATTTTAGACCAGTCATCGATCATCTCAAAGACGATACGCCAATCAACGCTCGGAATTTACCCAAGGCTTACTGGCCTAAAATTATGAAACTGTAATTTTCAAAACTTCCCAATTCCGTCAGATTTGATAGCAGAAGATAGAAAAGTTTCTGTTTAACATTTTTTTTTATTTACTTTTATTTAAAAGTTGAAGTGTCCAGAATATTTCGCAGAATATGATTCCTTAAAAGCAAAAGATTGAGTAAAATTTGAATTTTCTTGAAGTATAATTATTGACCAAAACATAATAAAGTATTAATATTTACATCAATGTTTTTATTTATAATTTAAATGCTTTTGAAAGTAAAACCGAAAAGTCAATTTTATGATGAATCAGAGAATTTGTTTATTGAATAATTCTTTGAAATATTGCGTAATTATGAAAATTATTAGACTTCAATGTCAAATGATTGTTTCCCATATTCATACTTTGAAAAAACATGCTTGATTTCAGTAAAATATGTTTTTGCATTAAGTGAAGTATTATTGCATCATTACATTTAATAGAATGTATGCGAGAAAGTTTAGGAAAGACCACGCCCGTTGGTTTTTAGACGCAATTGCTCTTAAATAAGTTAATATTTATAAGCTGTAATTTGCGAAAAAATCATTCAGAACCTGCTACAGAGCAAAGCGCTGAGCATGCAGCTACTTAATTTAGCATGTAGTTTCTTTTTGGATAATAAGGTTCTAGCTCAGAAGCAAGAAGGAGAAAGGGTGAGGGTTCAAAATGCCTACTTATATTTTTAACCAAACATAAATAAAAATTTTAATGCCTTGCTGTAATAGCTTCGTAGTAGATTATTTTACAAAAGCCATTTTCATGACACTAAAAATTATTACTGTTGTAATGTTTTTTAGAATTACTAGTTTTATTTCCTGTCATTTTTTTTTGTTGTAATTTTACTATATTTTTAAAATATATATATGTAACAAAAAATGAACATAAAAATGGATTGATCGAGCTGATCGATTTAAAAGGAAAATCGACTGCAATTTTTTTTTTATTTTAATAATGACTCAGGAGTCAAATTACTTTGCAACATTTGTTCTTTTTCTAGAAGAGTCTGGATTTGGGCGTCACTACTGGTTTCTTCTGTATCATAATTGATAACGTTTTCAGCATCATTTTCTTCCTAGGTTCCTGACTAGATACAGCAGAGTTTTTCCGAGTCTGTTCGAACATATATTTTTTTCTTTTTAATTTTGGTTTGTTGGCGAAAGTTTCTGAGATGTATTAGTTTATGAATCTTTTTCTCCCCCTTTGTTGATTTAATTCATGTACTTATTTTCATATATATTCTTTTGAAAATGATGGGAAAATGACAGAAGCGTTTGAGATATTAAATGTGACGTTGAAATCCGAGGAATTAAGTGGAGCAACTGGAAGCAAAGTTTGGGAAGAACTAGAGGTGGTTTATAACGTAAACGTAAAGTAGAAAGGAGAGAAATAGGGTTATTTTGTTATGTCTATCTCAGTTTGGGTGTTAGAAATGTCTGTTGAGTTTTCAGATCAAAGGAGTGGAACACTTAGGGTTTAAGAGTCCGAACAGTAACTGTTTTACGAACTTTTGCCTTTTATTTTTTTAAGTAAATATTGCTTTTCACAGAGAGTTTTTTAGGTTTTTAAGACTTTCTGATCTTGAACCTGAACCTTCAGACATTTAAGTTTTTCTAATACACGTATTGACATCATGAATAGTGGAAGTATATTTTGCACAGGTTAAGCTTCGAGTGATATGCCTATTGAGAGTGGCAGAATCTATGATTTATAAAACATTTGAGAAGATTGGGAATGCAAGGGCGAATACTGCAATGCAAATGCTAGTTCGTATACCTTCAGGGAAAACAAGTGTAGATATGAATACCACAAGTACCAGAAAACATTAAACACTTAATTCTTTCACTAATTCGGATTCAGTTTGAAGTAACGAGATTACTTCAAACAAGATTACTCGGAGATACCCCATAAGAAATTAAAGGTTTTAT
The DNA here is from genome assembly GCA_026543865.1 of Argiope aurantia. Lineage (NCBI taxonomy): Eukaryota > Metazoa > Arthropoda > Arachnida > Araneae > Araneidae > Argiope > Argiope aurantia. The sequence goes on along the minus strand of JAPMOR010080419.1, from coordinate 54,212 downwards.
TCAAGGGGTACTTCAACCGGTAAGTTTAGTTTAATTATATTAACGTTCCGTTTTCAAGCAACACTAAGGCTATTTTAGGACGATTCTCGTAATTTTGAACCATGATCCGATGATGAGCACAACACCTGAGCTGGCAATCTTTTTTCCAGACTTCCATAACACACCAGCGGAGGGTCGTTGAGCCCCAACAGATTTAACGTGTACCAGCCCCGCTTACACGACGGTTCTTCGGCGAAATCGAGTCTTGATCCATAGATATATACATATTAGCGATTCATAGATCGCATTTTCTCATAAATCTTTTAGTTCAACCATACTCGCTGAAATAAATTTAAGCTCCGAAACTGAAGAAAGTGGGTTAAGATTTTTCGTGTACACGTAACAAAATATTTAGAATAATTCAAATTCATATTTTTCGACGCTAAATTTTGGATCCATGCGATATAAAAGAAAATACATATAAAAATATTTTAGAGCTAGAAGTCACCTTTTAGCTCTAAATAATGCCACTGGAATCCATACGTTAAAAAAAAAAAACCCCGGGGACAATATGCATACTTAATATAAAGCCTAGGAAGGCACGCCCTTTACTTGATTCTTGGCACACTAGGTGACCAGCGAACAGACGGAGACTGCATGAGTTGTATAATAAGTTGCACACGGGTAATTTTTTTAAGGGGGGGGGAGGGTTGTTGCTCATAAGAGTCAAACATAGATGTAACAGTTCCACATGAAGAGTTCCTTCGCTAGCCGTTGGAAAATAGAAGCTGATTCCGCAGGAAAATAAATATTAAAGGATTAAACTCGGGAAACTTTGAAATTGAGACAACAGAACTCATCTATGAAAATCAGTCCCTGAGAAGGATTTTGGAATTGAAACATAGTGTTGTGAACTTTCAATGAAAACATAAACTTGAATGTGCTCCAATATCAATTCATTTCCAAAATGATGGTACATTTTATGCATGTAGAAACCAAACTAGGACAATTTTAAATTTCACACTTGTTTCATAAACAGACACACTTTCAAAAGTCTTTTATCCAAATTCCAGGAAGACTCGAATATAAAAGTTCGCGAAGCGTTCCATTAATCATAATTTAGTCCATCATTTGCAAAGTCTGATAAGATGAAGACCCCCATATATAAATAGACAAACTGACATTCTTGAATGATGTTGTTTTTGTGAACAATTTACCAAGGAAAAACTTTATTTATAAGCAAATAAGGAAGAGAAGGGGGAAACAACTTCCTTTTTGCTTCAAAGTAATCTGCTTTAAGAAGAAAGAGAATATATATTGAATTTCCTTTCTTTTCATGACATAGTACCATAGTACCATCTATTGGTCACATAAATCTGTTTTATCTACTACATAATCTGTTTTTTCACATATGGTTTCCCCCCCACACACATTTCGTAATCGCAAAAAAGCAAAAGGAAAGAATACTATTAGCTCATCAAAATGTGTAAATTAATAAATTAAAAGCTTTTTTAGTTCCTTTCATACACCTATGGGAAACAAAAGGAAAAAAAATCATTTTCTTGTAGTTCATGCTTGTATCCTAAATAAAGCAACACACAAGATACTCCTCGCTCAGCCGACAGTAGGTACTATAAAGACTGCGCGATCTAAAAGGGTTGTAACATAACCTGCTCGTATTTTTTTATATTTTTTGTGCAATAAAAAAAAGGTAGAAAAGAAATCAACAAATGTGAATGAAGGAAGTTCCACTCGAAACCGAAACCATTACTGGAAATCAGCGACGGTGGTTTCACTGGTTTTGTTGAGGCGCAAACAAGATGAGGGGTTTGAACAAGGGGCGAGCACTTTTTCCCATGAGTACAATCGCTTGATTCCCCACTGCAGTCTAAGGTTCTCCCATTACCCGGCTTCTTACACACCTGCTCTTTCCAGTAGGGTTGCAGCGCAGGGCACTCCATCATCGTTGCCGGGTGAAGGTTGCCACCCACTGCCAAAGAAGGTGATTCGTCAAAACAAAGTATGAGGTCACAACAAGCAAAATGGAATTCTCTTGTAAGTGACCACAATCATCCTGAATGGACAGAGGGAGGTGGTGGTGGATTTACAAAAGTTTGATTAATGGTAAATTGTACAGAATTCAGGTCAAATTCAGTATACCAACGTCAAGGTCTAAAACGCCCGCTACTAGTTAAGAAATGCACATTTATATAAATAATAATAACTCAATCTATAAGTAAGTTCGTTCATTATAAAATACAAATTACTAAAAATATATAGACAAAGTCTATGTATTAAGTTTATAAATGAAAAATGCTTATTTACAGATGCCTTTCTTGACCAAGAGAATTCTATTTATAAATAAGAACATAATATACAAATTCACATACTTAAACTAATTTTTAAATAACGAATTTTCTGCGAATATACAATGGGAAATCCATTTCATGTATTAACAGATACAATTGTTTTTATAGACTATCAAAGTGAAAGGTCCAACACTGAATTTTTACAGAGTGAATTATTGCATTGGAAGTGATCTGTTGTAAAAAAATTTGGGGTTTAAATGAACATACACAATTAGGCATATTTTTAAACAATGAAATTGACTTCCAATCGCCGATACAGTATAGCAGTAAATTGTTGAAAAAATCGTGCAAATATATCATATGATATACCGTTTGAAATTGAAATCATGCACTAGGAGATTTTAGTTTTTTTTTTTTTTTTTTCATTCTTTAACTTTGAATGAATAATCGATTTTCTGTGTCTTTCCGTTTCTTAAACAGAATTTTTTCAGAATTTGTGAAATAATTCCCTATTGCAACGAACCTAATAGCTCTCTTAGAAAAAGAAATAGTTAAATTAAATATTCTGAAACAAATAATCAACTTAAAAAAAATCATTGTGAAATAAACAATATCGTCCACTTGTGTCTAGCAATATATAAATCGCGTTTAAACTATTCCATAAAGTTTCTTTTTTTATTTATAAGCATCATGTTATAATAAGAAATTTTTCAGCAAGAGATTATAAGCTGGCGATAATTATAGTTTCAGTATAATTTATTCATATAATCCATGAAATTAAAATAATTACTTTGAAAGACCATTAGAAGTTCAATTTATCATTTTTAAGCTATTTTTTAAAAAATATGCTATTTATAAATAATGCATGAGTTTTTTTTAGCAATTCAGTACGTTTTCAGTATTCAATACGTTTTATATTCAGGAGAAGTACCGAGGTGTTAAACATTTATATATTGGGTTATTCGGAAAGTAATTTCGTTTTTTACCGACAGAGGATTTAATTGTATTTTTTCGCACCCAACTTCACATTTAAGCCGTATCATTTTTATATGCTTTGAGAGCTCATATAGCAAGGCTTGTGTGTGAAAAATTCCAATTCATTCTACGCAGTAGTTTTTGGTCGGTGCCCTTTTTAAATATGGAGAGCGATAAGCAGCATTTTCGACATATCTTACTGTTTTACTACAGAAAGGGTAAAAAAGCTGTTCAAGCCAGAAAGAAATGGACCGATGTGTATGGAGAAGGTGTGTTGACAGTACGCCAGTGCCAGAACTGGTTCGCTCAATTTTTTAGACGGTAAAACCTTCACCTCCAATGAGGAGGTCAAAAACCACCTCAATCCGTTTTTTGGCAGCAAAGACCAAAAATTTTATGAGCGTGGAATGATGCTACTACCAGAAAGATGGCAAAAGGTGTTGGACCAGAACGGCCAATATATAATTTAATAAAGTATTTGTTTATTATACGAAAACTGTCTTTCATTTCTACAAAAAAAAAAAAAAAAAAAAAAAAACGAAATCACTTTCCGAACAACCCAATAAGATGATTTCAGTTAGTGAAAATAATGATAAAAAAAAACCTGTTTTATCTAAAATTACTAAAATTCAATTCACTTAGTTAATGAAAGCTTGACACATTATTAAATTATTTTATCTATCAGGCTTTCTTATCTCCGTTAATTTATTATAATTATTTTACATCACTGGCTCACATTGGAGAGTAGCAAAGAATTAAGATTATGAGCGAGTGAGTCCCATTTTGATATCTGATATCATCAATCATCCGTCATACATCCGTCATAAGCGATTATACCGTTAATATACCGTTCATAGGAGATCATACCGTTCAAGTGATTGTATCATTCAAGGAGTCATCTATATCTATATCTATACTTATAATAAAGCTCAATGTGTGTGTGTGTGTGTGTTGGCGCTCTACAGGCCAGACCATTCAACCTACAGCTACCAAATTTGGCAGGTGTACACCTTGAAGGCCGAGAATGTGCACCTGGGGGTTATTTTTTCAAATTTTTAATTATAATTTTATTTATTTAAAAATTAAGCGAAATTTTGGCGTGTTTCTGCTATAACTTCCGAAAATATTACCGCACAAAGAAGAGTTTTACATGAAGTTAAAGATCATAAATTTATCTTTTAAATAATACCAATGTTTTAATCTTAAAATTAAATTTCTATTTTTAATGAATTTTTAAATAAATATTTTAACTATATTTTTCAACAATTTTTTCCGTAAAAAATAAAAATAAAATTTAAGCTGCACGAGCACGTTTCGCATTCATGGGGGAAAATTAGCTTTTTTCAAAGTGTTGCCATCACATTGATTAAAGCTCCAATTAAAAATAAATTAAATCTTTTTGGAAATGAAATCTGCAAAAATATAATTTTCGGCACGTGTTTGTAGGAAATGAAACAAATAAGAAATATTATATTTTCTAAAAAATAAAATTAAGAAAAATTATTTTATGATCTTTTACACTCTCTATATTATTAATCCAATAAATCAGTTTTACTTTAAGGCAAGTTTTGTTTAATATTAACAGGATAGCCATTCAAATCAGGGCCACACAGCTAGTTTGTAAACCTTTAGTAAGACACAGATCTGATAAAATGGTCTAAATGGAAAATGATTTTATTTTTTGTAATTTGATTCAATTAATGCTCTAATAAATAACGAATTTTTGATTTTACATAAAGCTTCTGCTGTGGAAATTACGAATAACAAAATGTTCATGAAACACTAATATTTTAAATAAAAAGAGTTAATTTGCAATAAACTAAATCAATCACTTAAACTGACTGATTTATGAAAATCTGAATATCACTATTCAATAAAAAAAGGATAATTTTAGATTTTCCATCGATCGTTTCAAAGAAAATCAGCACGCAGGTTTCTCAAGATTAATTGGCCTAAGATTATGAAAATGTTGAGTTTTTCTAAATTTCTAACATTCAAAACTTCATAAATAAGTCTTAGTTGATCGTGGAAAATAGAAACATTCATTCATTTATTTAAAATTTGGTGTGTCCAGAATATATCTCAGAATATGATTGATACCTTACTGCATTAAATTTAGACTTCATAATTTTTGGAATTTATTTATAGGCCGGAACAAAATATTATTACTGATTTCATTTCAATCCTTTTGAAAGCAAAGTTAAAAACTAAATTTTATGCAGAATCTGAGAAATGTTTGTTGAATTATTGTTTGAGATATTACATAAATTATGAAAAATATTCTGTAGTTCACATAAGACTTAAATACCGAGAGACTCTGTTTGCAATACTCATATTCAGTAATAAGAATAATAAATTAATAACAATAAAGATGATAAACAAAATAAAACGCTTGGTTTTATTAAAAAATATCTTTATATTAATTGCAATTTCATCATTTCCACTTTAAATTAAAGTTGAAGTTTTACCGGAAATGACTACAAATTAGCAAAATATATATAGTAAATTGAACGAAACGATCTAAACAACAGTATAAGTTTGGTATGACTATCAAAATTTGAAGATTAAAAATGTTTTGTTTGCGAATCTATTAAGAGACCAGTTACTTAAAATATTTAATTGAAAATTGTAGCGAGCGGTAATACTGGCGAACCGGCTGGTCGCCAAAGGCGGCTAGTATGTTAAGTATATTGTTGAGGACCAAACGGCTTTTGATGGTGTGGTGTGGAAATTTAAGGATCGGAATGGACACTTATGTGTCTTCCTCTTCATCTGTTTAAGTTAAAAATTATGTGGTCTGTTCGGAACTATCTGGTTTAAACGAAGATCCACTGATATATGGATGGAATTGCTGGAAATTATTTTTAGATGGAAACGTAATGTAAAAAAATATATTTAGCCTTAAAGGAGGTCGGCACTGAAAACTTCTAAGAACTTTGACCTAATAAATGTGTTATCAGTTTCAACACACACTGACGCCAAGAAAATGACGCTAATTTGGCGACTGGAACCGAAACAGGCTGCAGCTCTGGAGACTTTTGGCAGTAAAAATGGGGAAGAAGCGCTATCCCTTTTCAAATTTATTCAGCGATCCCTTTAACGCAACGAATGCGTTAACAGCCAAAATACAAGATGCGGAGTGCTTCCGTTCTTTCACTTACCCACCCCTCTTCACAATCGCCGGCTCTTTTTTATGTGCTACGATCTTTTTTTTTATCATTCCCCCACCCCCTGCCACCTCATGGTGTTGTTATCGGAACCACCGTTTGCTAACTTCCGCTCCCAAAAAAGGCTTCAGGAGCCACAGCAGAAATCCACGCTTGCCCGTACAGCTGGAAGGAAGTTGTTGGAAAATATCGGTTTTCTGGTATAAAAAAAAACGGATAAAAAAATCCAACCGAATTATAACGACAACTCTTCTGGAGAGAAGGATGAGTGATTTTTTTTTCTGAATAATTTTTTATTCAACACGACAGAAGGCTCTCGGTTCCAATTCCAACAATGGATACAATTCGAGAGTGAAAAATAATAGAAAGTGAATGATTTGAAAATCTCTCGCCCCCCCTCCCCCCCTTGCAGATGAAACAGTTGAGCCAAGCAAGCTTGTTGAAATAACTCAAATTCATCAACATCATTCCCTTTTTTAGTAAATAAAATGGGAAAAGCAAAAAATCTTGTATGAATTACAATTGAAATAACAGATAATGAATTTAGAATTAATAAAATATTAAAATTAAGAACTGAATGAGAAAATCAAATGCTTCAGTTTTAGAGGAATTTTACCAAGATTGAAAAATTAGAAAATTGAGAGAGAGATTGAAAGAAGTTTAACACTAACAAAAGTCATAATAAATCTTTCAGTTTAAAAACAAAATGAAATGGGATAAAAATATATAGCGATACTTTTTTTTATCAACATTTTGAGAAGCTCATATTTTTTTATTAAATTAAATCTTTAAATAAATATAATTTTAAATATTAAAATAATTTTAATTGTTCGTTTTTGATAATGAATATGATAATTCCATGTTATTTTGTAAAAGAAACGATTTTAGTTGAAAGACAATTATAAAGGTCTTCACAACTAAAATCTAAACAATAATTTTAACAAAATTCGTTTTTTTAAAAAGTATATATATATATAAGAAAACTCTTTTCGAAATTCGTTAGAATCATTTGAAAATTTTTATTTTTACTTTTATTATTGTTTGAATAGTTTCATTTTTATTTTTATGTATATTTAACTAGTAATATGATTAAAAAAAATTTGACAAAAAGAGGCATATGAATTTTGATTTTTTTCTAATCGTAAGGAAAATCAAATACGGCCTAGTCAATTGCATAAAATAATACATAATATACATAATGTACAAATAAGACTGCATAAAATGATAAAGTACATACATCAAAAGAGACATTTTTACTGGCTACTTCTTATTATTTTGTATTATCTATACTCGATTAACAAATAGGAAGTATTATTTTTTCAGCAATAATCCTCATTATAGCGTTTTCAATGGCAAAAATTTAGTATAATTACTACCACATACAAACGACATACAATATAAAAGGGCCAATTAGATTTTAGAAAGCGAATTACGTACGTAAATTCTGATGGGATTTCATGTTAATATATCGCTATTAATCAGGGAAATTATTAATTATGTGTAATATTAAACGTAGATAAGCTTACTCTGTAAAATAGTTTTGATCAAAAATTAAAAATATCTTTACAGACCGATTCAATAAATAATGATTCAAGATTAAAATGTTAATGGTAAATATCTATTGAATCCGTTTAATCGTTCAAAAATTATGCATTTAATGCATCATTTAAAAAAAGTTATAACATGTTTATTTAGTTGATAATCTGAATGAAAAATCCAATGATTCGTAAAGTAAAAGATAAATCATTGAATCCTTTAACTATCGTGATATATGAAATATGTCTATTAACAAATAAAGAAACTAGACGAATGAAAAATAAAGAGAAAATTAGAATAAATGACGAAAAAGAATTACAAAATTAGCAATGAAATCTAAATAGTGGTTCGTGAATTTACTTCTTAATGAATTTAGATTCAATGATAGGAATGATCATGAAGTTTGTCGAAATAATATAAAATATGGTTTAAATCTGAGGTCTTCGTGGATTATAAAATGTAAATGTTAAAATTAATTTTATTTAAACAATTTTATAAATTATTCAAATTATTTAAAAAATATTTATATTTTTTCCCTTTAAAAGTTGCATTATATATATATATATAAAGTGTGAACACATATTTTTTTAGCAGTTTCGTGGCCGAGAAGAGAAGGCACTTCTGAAAATTTTAAAACTTTGCTTTATTCCATCCCTGGAGGCATAATTTATGTACAAGAAGCCATGATGAAACTGAAGTTCGTTCACAAACGATACAAGAGCAGAAGAGACAAAAATTTCCCCCTTCGATTATTTTATACTATGAGATTCTGATAGGGATTTCTTTGACAGGAAAGGGAAATTTAGGTATTTTTAGAAGAATGTTGTAAACATTACAGATTTTGATATCTTCACTCGGAGCGTGAGAGCCTGCTGATTAAAGCAGTTTTACAGAGGCTCATATAACATTAATTAAATTTTTAAAAAAAATGTGGAATTGGATCAGGAAATAAAAGACAATTTTAGAGTGAAGTTAATGTGGGGATTAAATTAAGATAAAAATTAGGTAATTAATTAAGATTTAAATTAGATTATCATTACATATATATATATCAATATTTACTATCATATTTCAAGTAAAAAGTATTTTTGAGCAGTTTTTCGTATTTTTTTTTAAAAATTATGCTTTGGAATATAGACTGGCACAAACTTTTTCCAAGCAATTCAGGTCATTGGCACAGAGAAGGCGGAAATGCTACAAAACGTTTACCGAGACTAAAACCAAGCAGATGCTCTTCATCTATATATATTGTATTGAGCAAAAAGGGGGTGCGGTAGGTGGTAGATTAGGGGGGGGCATGGGATTTTTTTGTGGCGATGCGATACCATCTAGCAACGGGAGAAGGGGAAGAGCGGGGGGGGGTGAGCACAATGATCGATCATGGCTTTTCAAATCACCCCGTGGGTAGTCGATCGCTGTCGTCAGTAGCTGGCTTCGATGCGATTATCGACCCCCTCCCTCCCTATCCCAGTGTACTCCTCGATCTTAAGACGATTTGGTTTCCTTTTCAGCACCCCCTTTCTACAAAATGTGTTTCTTAAGCATTTCCTTGCAGTTGGCAAGAAGGGTTCACTAAACCAGGGAAAATTGTTGCCATTCGTAACCCCTTTTTAAAAACACTCGCGTGATCCAGTTTCCGTTCGACAAATTTTTTTATGTCACCAAAGTTGAAAAAAAAAAAGTAAAAGTGAAATGATTAACAATGTAGATAAGGAAAAAAATAATAATACTTAAATGCCAACAAAAAGCGCTGAAAAGTACTAATGGAGTCATAAAGGCATAACTAATGAAAAGAAAAATTAATTTTTTAACACCCCCACTCACAAAAGGATTTAATTAATCGGGGATGGGGGGAGGGCAGGATGCTGACCTCCATATTTGAATACTTAAAAAATTCGATTTGAAATGAAGCCACTATTACCCTTTTTCTATTAAACAAAATAATTGCAATTGCAGGAAGTTATTTATTTCAAGTAAAAGCAAATAAGGTTAGCAATGATGAAAATTGAAAGATTGGCAAATGATAGCACAATCTGAATAAGTTGCAGACTTTTTCGTAAAATTCAAATGCATTCGGATGCATTGCATTTTAGACACAAGCAACAACTGTAAATATAGTAGAAATGTATATGCGGAGAAGATGAAACTGACGGAGGCCACAGAATTTCTAAGTTTCAGAAACCAAAAAAATATACAAAAACAGCAAGACATTTTCATTCCGTTTTAAATATTTGGATTAAGTAAAAAAAAAAAAAAATGTATTTAATAATACGCAAATTTCAAAACTCTTAAGTTTTTCAACAGAAACTGTTTAGTTGCCGCCGGATTTTTCCCCAAACTGAATACATTTTTTCATACAGTTTATAATAAAATTTTAATTTATTATCACGAAAGTCACTTAAAATAGCTTATAATCAAATAAAGAATCAAATTGTAATTACATAATTGCCATACGTAGCCATATTTTCCATATTTCCATATCTTTTCACATGATATTTCATTAATTTATTTCAATTTAACTAAAAAGAACAAAATAATTTTTTAAACAAAAAAGTTACAAAATAGCTGCAATAACTTAATTTCTTTTTATATGATTATTTAATATTTAATTTCAAATCTACTAAAAATAATGAAATATTAATTTTAAGACATACTTGTTCATATGATATTTCATTATCTGTTCATTTAACAACGGTGATAAAATAATTCTTATCATACACGCATAACTGAATTTCTTTTGTGTGATGTATGCAACTATTATAATTTAATTTCTTAAGAGTGGTCGCAAAATTTTCGCTCAACTACAAAGTATTCACCCGTTGAAGGACTTTTATTCTACCGAAAAACACTCACAGTTTGTAAGCACTCCACTTGCGTTCCTCCTCCAGCCCTGTTTTGATGCCCGGATGAATTATTCCCCAATTTACCCCACTCCTTTCAAAAGCCCCGTCTTCTCGCGAAACAAAAGGCCCGCAATCGGAACCGGGGGAAATCGATATAATTAGGGGATCCATTTAACACGAAGACAGAAGGTGATTTAATCATCCGCTAGATTAATAGAGCGCATCCTTGGAAACAAAGCAATTAAGCCTCGGCGGCAAAACGAGTCTCCTATTTTGTGAAAGAGACGCAATTAAGCCGGAGAAATTAATGATCCGGCCTTCAAAAATCTCTCACTTGCCTCTCCGCGGATAATCGATGAAATTTTGTAAGGTTAATTAGGAAGATTTAAATGTGAGTTAATCATTAAAGTGGTTGGAAGACAATTTTCATCATTAGCTACTTAAGGGGAGGGGAGAACTTGACGCTGCCCCCTCGTTATTTTTATTATCACTTTTTTTTTTTTTGATGTTCAACAGTGAGGGCATTAATTCAAAATTGTGGATACCAGAATTTTGCTGCTTTTTTTTTCTTTAGGTATTTTGTTTGTCATCGAGAGCATTTTCCGAATTAATCAGGACATAACAGTAAGGACAATTAATTAAGAGAAAAACCATTACGTGTCACAAAAACATCCTGCAATTAAAGAAAATTCGCATTAGAACTCCATTAATACCCCTATTTGTTTGAATAATGCACGGAGATCTTGTCTTTCTAAATGACCTATTGAGGATTAATTACCGTAAAATAACGTCCTTCTATTAAATAGAAAGATTTTGGGGATCTGTTCTTGATGTTTATAATATCATTATTATTTAAGAGGACGTAATTATTAGTTTTGGTTTATTACCACAGCTTCTAAGATATAACTGTTTTATGTAACTTCCCAAAAATACACCGGTCATTCATATTGTAATGTCTTGATCCGGACCGATCAAATAAGATTGTAGCGTAACAAACAATTATTTTAGTTAAGCCTTATATATGACCACAAAAACAACTTGTTCTCATCTAAGTTAATATTATTTCCAAAATTCGCACACAAGTTGAAAATTAATCATGAAATAGCTCCTCAATCAATTTGGAGAGTAAACACACACACACACACACACACACGCACGCACGCACGCACGCACGCACAAACGCTAACAGGCTATTAGCTCAAACGATTAGCTACTCCAGGGATAGCTCTAGAAAACCACCCATCTTTCTCGGGTGGATTTCTAGAGCTAGGATCGCCTTTGACTTTCTTATTGGTGGACTTGAGTTCCTTATCACCCAATAGCTGCTCAGCAATGCTTCCTCCAACGTGGGAATGTCCGTTAATGATTCATCTTTGTAGCTGATCTTTCCCGAACACATGTTTAATATATTCAATTCCCAGCTAACACCGGCAAAAGTCCACTTGACTTTGACACTTAATGACAAGGAATGCTAGTGGTCGATTGTTCCCCGAAGATGTGAAGAGTCCCTTCATAATGGAAAAAAAAAAAAAGTTTAATATCTGGATGTTTTGACGTCCTTCTCCCTTGAAAATATGAAGGATCTCTTTGAAACGACGAAACACACATATGTTGTCCTTTATCTGGATACAACAAATGACCAGACACATTGACTCCACTGGCTAAGAGGATCTCCATATGGCGGTCCTGAGGCACTTAACGATGTGTAGGAAAACAGATGACGTTACATCTGGCCGGAATAACAATTATCATGTGACGGAAACGGGAAAATGTTGCAACATCAATTCTGTAGCATCAACATTCTAAATTTGTATTAAACTGTGCATGAATTGAATGAGCTGAACGGAATGAATTAACTTAAAATCACGTTTCTGAAAACTAATGAAATGCCGAACATATTAAATAGTATTAAAAGACAGTGTTCAGTGAGAAAAACAATGTTTTACAGGAAATGACGAGGGAGAAAATATATGCAAAATACTAACCAAACTGATAAACATCTTTTATAATCCGTCTTTAATTTATATTGTTATTCACAAAAAACAACCCCGAAAATAATATACAAAAAAATGTCTACAATCGGTATTTCATTCATGCGATAAAATTTGATAATCTGTGAACAGATAATACATTCATTCAAATAAATCCGTAATTATCAATAAGATATTTGATACAATACGATTATGTAAATATACCATCGTTGTTTCAAAACCGCCTCTGGAGTACTTCAATCAACATAACACATACTTAATGCAACAAGTTTGACAAACGACTATTTTTAAATGCTTTGAACAACAGAAAAGTCTGAAGGAATGTGCGGATTGCAATGGAACGCTAAGCATATTTGAATAAGTGGATTATGAAATGGATTTGGAGCTTTCAATCTATTGATTCTTTTGTGACGGATGAAGATATATAATGAAAGCGAGAGATAAGAAAAGATGGATTACGCTTTTATTTTCGCATATTTTAGAAACGGAATTTTTTTCCACTTCATTGGATTTTATTTATTATAAAGTAAAAATCAATCCATCTCAGATAATCGAGACGAACTGAATAGGAAAGAAACACGAACAGCAAGAGAAAATGTCAGGAATTTGTAATCCAGAAAACTTCTAAAATGTTCCATTATATGTTTTTTTTATGTCAAAAAAGTTTAAGAATTTTAATAAAGTAGCTTAGAACTTGCTGTAGCTTTTTTCTAAGACATATCACAGTAACATGATTGTAAAAGTCCAATTTTGATACAAGAATATAATTAAAGTAAAGTGCACAAGTATTACGTCCGGTTAAGCAGTAAAGTAGTCGCACTTACAACACACGCACGCACACACACACACACACACAAACAAACACACACACACACACAAACAAACAAAAAATAAACACACACACACACACACACACACACACACACACACACACACACACACACACACACACACACACACACACACACAGGAGTCTTACCCAAACTTTTTTAACACTAGATTTACCAGACCAGTCATTTTGACTGGTCGTGCAACTTCAATTCAAAATTCCTGCTACATTAAACATTTGCTTTCCAAAATGATGTTATGACTTTTGTAGCTATAAATAGAGAATACATTTTATGAACTTAATTTTACTTTGTATATGTTAGAAACAAATACATTTTTTTGTTATAACTATTTATACCAGTACCAGTCAAAATGACTGGTGAATGTTTCTATAAGGGAATCATGAGACCGTGGAAATACAAATAGTGCCCATACGTCTTTTGTTCAATACTTTATCGTTATCGAGCCGATTTAGGTGATTACGGTGTCTTTAGGATTTTTTTACGAGTACTTAGTCCAAGTGATCTCCAAACGTAATCATTCATCTTTACCCATACAAGTAAGAAGGTGTATACGGTGAAGTCTGGTTCCAGGAGGTGGCCACTTCAAGTGTTTTTCAATATTTTAGATTTAGCCGGAATAAATAGCTGGATATTATACAAAAACACAACAGGAGAAAATATCTCACGGAAAGACTTTCTGTTTCGATTAGCAGAAGAACTTGCTTCAGAATATCAGACTTCAAGGACTAAACCATACGAAGCTGATATACCAACTACAGGTGGCACGGTTTCTGTACGCAAATGGTGTCAAATAGGATACTGCAATAACAACAAGACTACAAATATTTGCAATAAATGCAAAAAAAGTCTATGCGGAAAGTGTACAAGTAACAAAATCTTCATATGTAGAAATTGTCAGCCTATAAAAAATTAAATGTTTTGTTATTTGAAGATGCCCATAAATCCATTTTTGTATAAAAATTAATATTGTTAAACCCTTTTCACCATTTTTTAAGAATGAATAAAGACTGGAAATCACGATGAGCATTTTTTCTTATACACCAGTCATATTGACTGGTTATGGTAGAAATAGATATATTTAAATGGCTGGTAAATCTAGTGTTAAGACACAGCTTATTTCATGTCGAGTTGAAAAAAATACAATGAAGTGCAGATTTTTTACCTCTTTTCTCCGATTAACATTGAATTCAAAAATTGATGCTGCTATCAAGACCACATACGAAATCTTATTTATTTAGTATGCTGTATTTTATCGTTTTCACATATATATGGAAATACATGCAAACAGCCTTTACTTCAAAACATTTAATTGAACATTAAAAATAGATTTAAAAATTTGTTATAAAGATCATATATCAAAACATATCCAATAATAGTGTTACGTTTTCGAGTTTTCACATTTACAGTGGCTTCCAAAATTGAGTATACACTATACTCTTTCTTCTTTAATTTTATTCTTTTCGATCTTAACATTCCTATTTATGGCTAATGTTCTCGTCTCACCTCATAAAAATCTCACCTCGACTTTTAATGATTATCAACGTTTAGGACTTATCTGAGTCTATAAAGTACTCTTTGAAATTATATCTGACTATAATAACTCTGAAACTCTACAAGCTTAGTAGACGAAAATCGGCATTTGGTTTTATTGCTAGAATTGTTATTCAAAGTCTGAATTGTATCCATCAAGGGTTAAATAACAATCCATCTATGTATCCTTGTATAAATACAGTGGCTCCCAAAATTGAGTATACAGTATACTCTTTCTTCTTTAATTTTATTCTTTTCAATCTTGCCATTCCTATTTATGGCTAATATTTATAAGAACGACAAAATATACCTTAACAAAAGTATTGGGCTAAAAAACAAAACGCTGGAATCAATAATATTTTTATTACAGAAATTTTTATGTCAAAGTTACAAATTGAAAAGTCGCAAAATTCAGTATACATCTAGCAAAATCTCTCAACAAAAAGAGAAAAAGTTAAATTAATATTTTTTTGCATGTCCTTTTGCATTTAGAGCAGCTTGTAAAGGGTGTGGCATTGAGTTAACAAGAGTTTGAGTTGTTTCGACGGATATTTTCGAGCATTCTTCTTGTAATACTCTTTTTAAATGTTCCTTGCTCCTAATATCGTGTTTGAGAACTGATTTTCCTAATTTTTCCCACAAATTTTCAATCACATTGAGATCTGAAGATTGAGGAGGGGTGTGCAATTGCGTTTTACAATTATACAACAACCATAACTTAACTATTTTAGCTGTACGTTTCGGGCCATTATCTTGCTGAAACAGAAAACTTGATCCTAAACACAAATTCTAGGCACTTTGTTTAAAATTTTTCTTCAATAAATCCAAATATTTAATTTTGTCCATGATTCCATCCATGAAAACTAAATTTCCCACTCCTTCTGCAGACATACAGCCCCATACAAGAAGTGAACCACCTCCATGCTTGACAGGATTGGTATTTTTAGGAAGAAGTTCAGAATTGGGCTTTCTCCAAACATAGCATCGACCATCCATCACTACCAAAAACATCGAACTTACTTTCGTCACTCAATATTACCTGATTCCAGAAGTCAGGAGGCATTGAAATATGACTTTTAGCAAATGAAATTCTTTTCTCTCGATTTATTTTGGAAATGAGTGGTTTTGTTCTGGCTATGCGACCTTTATAATTTGATTTTCGGATTACTCTTCGAATTGTTTCTGCAGAAACACACTTTCCAATTGTTCTTGAAGTAGATGTAGCAATTTTTGTAGCACTCGCCTTAGGATTGTTTGCTACCTTTCGAATAAATCCTCTCTTGGTTGTGGCACTGAGGATTTCTTTTCTTCCTCTTCCAGGTTTATTGGCAATTTGTGCATATATTTTATATTTCTGGATAATTTTTTAACGCATCCGTGACACCGTTGAATTTCCCTTGCAATTTCTCATAGAGATTTACCATCTCCAGACAATCGAATAATAAGTTTATAACAATAACATTTGTTTCATTTCTGGAGCTCAATATGATAACCAAAACGTTTGTTTTCGCATGAAAATCAATGATTGCCAATTAAAGTAACAAAACTATTTTACTTATTCATTTGAAAATAAATA
>JAPMOR010080419.1:12374-32455 GCA_026543865.1 Argiope aurantia | reverse complement strand
TTTTAGACCTCCCTGAGTTCAAAAACGTCTGTCTATCTCTCTGTCTATGACAAAGATAACTCAAAAAATGCTTTCAGCTAGACGGATGAAATTTGTGACACAATTTTTTTTTAACAATTACTATTTTTTTCTCTATATTACGTATACGAGAAAGTAATAATTGAACATGAATCAAGAAAATTGCATCATCAGTACTTAACTCTTTGTTCTGAACATGAGATTCGTCGACGAGACTTTCGTGCAACATAAGTATATGTGAAATAACTGCTACACCCAAAGCAGTAAGTTTTATCATGATTGTAATGTCAGGTGACAATATATCATATAGCTTGGTTTTAAATTATAACTCGCACTGCTTTAAAAAATGGTAATGGTTATACATATCAGTAAATCTCAAAATCTTTCAAAATGAAAAAGGAGTCGATAAGAAGATTTAGTAATATAGAGGATTATAAGAATAAAACTTCTTATGTTGATAAAAGATAAATAAGCGAAGAAATTGAGCAGCTTATACAGTCTTTGAAAAATTTTATTAGTTTCCTTGCAACGTACTGATTGATACCGCAGTTTAGCTGCAGACAAGCTATTTTTCAAAAAAGAAGTTGAATTTTCAAGAATAGCATCAAAAATGTTCCCCTTTTTTGATTGATGCTTTCAGTCAAAAACTGAAGTAAAGAGATTTCTACAAAATTTATCTCACAGAAGCATGAGAAATAAATTAACTGAAGGTTAGAAATGCGATAAAATTCGTAGATTCGAAAATTTAAATCTTATAAGTAAAATTTTCTCAATAAATTTATCAAAAAATTATTATTTCTAATGCAACACATTTTTGTAATGTTCTATAAGTTAAACAAGTTTTTAACGCATTATATGTATATTTTTAAATAAAAGAGATGGTTCGCCAAAAACATTTTGTTCTATAAATTAAAAGGAATAATTTGGATTTTGATAGTACAGTTGAAGTTTGAATATTGTAAAGAACTTATTTTATATAGAATAGTCCCCCCCCCCGGGAGGGCACCTCGAAATGAATATGAGATGCTTCCGGTATGGTGGTTGCATCTCGCTACCCTGGAGGGTACACTAAAAGGTGTGGGTCCGGCTTCTCCTATTGATGACGGGACGCACTTCCTTAGGGAAGGGTTGTACCGTGGCCAGTGATGGCCCTTAAGATTCAATCATAGTTCCCGCCACTTTTGCTGTCGCGGCGGTCCGGTAATTCAGCATTTATTATCTGTGTGCCTTCAAGAGGATCGGAGAGTCCATGATATGTCTTACATAGAAATGTTTGGTTATTGTATTAATGAAATGTTTCCACGAAATCTCTAAATATATATAATTTCTTAGATTTAAATTCAGGGCATAAATTAAATACTTTTATGACAACAATAAACACTAAAAAAATATTTTGTAACAATTCATAATTAGATACGTATATTCTAACTTGGAAAGTGATTTAGTTTAACATATCATTTTTGACAGTTTGAAATCCCTTAAGATATAACTACATTGATTCGGCAGCTTTTAACTGCACTTTCTTCAAATTTAACAAATTGAAATTTAATTGAAATTTAACAAAGTAGTGCGAAACATAAAACTATTTTCAAAGTAATTTTTAAAAGTTAAAAATGATTCATTTTATATAAATTAATTAATATGCTTTGAGCATATATAATAAAAAAAATTTCAGTACTTTGCAATACACTCAATCCTAAATAAGAAAAGTAAGAAACATAATACGTTTTGTTTTTTTATACATCATTCTTATCGCACAAAAAATAATAGAGTCGCTAAATAGATGAAAATAAAAGTATTTACTCACTTTATATGCAGAAAGAAACGAAGTCTAATTCCGTCTTATGCTTGCAACCACTCTTCTCATCAAATAAGATCTCTGAAAATAACAGTGAGGTTTTAGTTAGAGCGCTATATTTCTTTAACATGAAATTTTTATTGCTGCGTTGCAATGAGAATATAAACAAATTTTTTACAAGCTTTGAAAATTCAATAAAGTACGCATCTGTTGATCTTCGACGGAAGAATTCTTGTTCTTTTTCAGATAAGAACGTATATGCTGATATGTTGCGAAGGAAAATCATTTTAGACATGAAAAAAGTTGCTCAACACTTTCAACGCTAACTTTTCTTCTTCAGATATGTCTTAGAAAATTCAACCTATCTAAACAGGCATAAGAGACAAATTTTAGCCCACAGAAATCTGTAATTGGAAGTATCTGAAATACGAGATATTTCGTTGGTTGGTAGCGTTGAAAATGTATAAAGATCCATGATATTCTACGGGCCGCGGTGGCCTGGTGGTAAGGTCTCGGCTTCGGAACCGGAGGGTTTCAGGTTCTAGACCCGATTCCACCGAAGAAAAGTCGTGTAAGGGGGTCTGTTGCACATTAAATCCGTCCTGAACAAACGTCCTCCCTCTGGTGTGGTGTGGAAAGGCGGGGGGCAGCTCAGGTGTCGTCCTCGTCATCTGACCGCGGTTCAAAATTACGAGGTTCCGTCCCAAAATAGCCCTAGTGTTGCTTCAAACGGGACGTTAATATAATTAAACCAAACCGAACCATGATATTCTACATGAAGCATTTTCTTCAAGAATACGTTTTGAGTATAATTGTGCAATAAAAAGCTAACCTTAAGCAAAATAATACTGAAAAAATTATTTTATGTTATATTTCATTATAACATAAACAATTTAATATAATATTTAAAAAATTAAGTTATTTTCAAAAATTTGGAGATTCGCCAAAATCTCGAGTCTGAATTTTTTTGACGATTGCTATACTTTGTTTATAAGAAAGTAATTATTCCCTTTCTATCATGCAAAACACAATGAACGGACCAACTTAACTACCGCAAACAATAAGAGATAAAAATAATTTTTTACAATTTTTAAATTTTGAATTAACTAAAATAAAGAGGTGCAGATTTTACTGTAATACAATAAACTGTATATACAAATTTCAGTTAGTATTTCAACATTCAGTTTTAGGAATTTAAGGAACAATTTTATTCCATCAAATTCCATTATAATTAAATATACTGATGTCTCTTACGCGAAACTAATTCAAAAGAAATGATCTTAACGTTTTAAGTAGCCTTTTCTATTTAGAACATGCTAAACAAGTGCCCAAAGAAAACCCCATCGATTTTATTTTTGAAGTTCAGATACATCAGTATGACTAACGACTCGAAAATTGTGGTTTAAAGCACATGAACAATCAAAATGCAGGATAGTTAGGGAAAATCGTTGATGCGTAATTCTTCAAATGAACGCTCGAGAAAATGCTTATTTCACAGATTTTTTGTGTGCATTACATATCTAACGAAAGCAATTATTTAATTAATCCTTGGTAAGCAATATAGTTCATTTACGTGTGATTAATTGTCATAACATTACTCAAAAGACTTAGCCAAGCGAAAAGTTTTCGGGCTAATTTAATTACCGCAAATTCTCATTTAACTGTT
This sequence comes from Argiope aurantia, assembly GCA_026543865.1. Classification (NCBI taxonomy): domain Eukaryota; kingdom Metazoa; phylum Arthropoda; class Arachnida; order Araneae; family Araneidae; genus Argiope; species Argiope aurantia. The sequence continues at coordinate 28,973 of JAPMOR010080419.1, read as the reverse complement.
CATGCGTTATTCAGTTGAGAGATATACTTTACTTCAAAGAGCAGTTTTCATTCTCTTTTAAATTTAAGATGCATCTCAAAGCTACTTTAGTCTATCAATTCTGTTTAAGTAATAGTTAAATTTCAAGTAATTTGAAAAGCTAAAAATCTTTAACTAGCAGAAGAACTCACGATGAGAGACGTGTTTAATTAATTAGAGAGAGAGATGACTAATTTAAAAGAAATAATTAAACCATTTAATTTAGTCCAAACATACAGTTTCAAATGCAAAAAATAGTTAGAAATTGTTTCAAGAAAATTACATAGTGAGATTTTAGCTCTACCTGCAAAATATACTTTTAAAGGATGAAAATTTTAAGAGTTTTTCCGAATTTAGAAGTTATTAATTTTATGATACATAACGATGAGTGCTATTCTGATTTCAAAGAAAAAATATACGAAAATGATTTATTAACCCTCTAGCTTTGTATCCTGCGATTTCCGCGGGTTGGCATTTAGTCAATTTTTCTGTTTCATCCCGCATTTTTCGCAGTTTAGATTGTTTATTTTTGCGATTACAGATTTTTTATTATGTCATATTATTATTGTGTAACATATAGTATCAGTAACTATTATCGTGTAACATATAATATTAGTAACTATTATCGTGTAACATATAGTATTAGTAACTATTATCGTGTAACATATAGTATTTGAACTTATTTGCAAAAATGGCATCTAAATTGTGATTTTAAAGAATTATACTGCCAAAGGGTTAAGCTGCAATTACCACAGATAATTCCGTAAATTTGTAAGTCAAATTCAGGTTTATGAAAACTTATCAAAACGAACATGCAAAGATAAATCCAATTATAAGGAAATGTATATGAAATATAGCATATATAATATAATTATATTTGCAATAAAAAAAGGACAATATAAAATAAATATATCATGATTTATGTTGTTTCCTTTAAGTACCTTAGGTTTTCGATTCGAAATATTCTGAAGAAAATATAATCACATTTTTATGAATTTCTACTTTTTAAACTTATTACGGTGATTTCTTTAATTCGCTGTTGAATATTTAGAAAATAATATCTATTTAAAATTTCTATCATGAATTTTATTGTAATTTCTCAATTAAAGAACACATATATTCCAATAATGACACAATTATTACAACAAAAACTTGAAGGCAGAAACCGATTCCACATGATTCTTAATGGTGAACATTGATTGAATTATTTCAGTAATTTTCATTCAGAAATTCTTAAAGTAATTAAGATAAGCAATGAAATTAAAACTAATCAAAAACCACTCCTAGGATTAGACTTTGGAACTTTTAGTGCCTATCCAGTGTATTAGCCCGTCCCTCGATGCACATTAGGCCTTTTGACAGTTCGGCACATTCTTATAGAGCGCCCAAGTTTTAATTCCCAATGAATTCAAAGTTTTCATTCAGCTCACATTATTTTAAAAGACTTCGTTCATAAAATGTCTCGTCCTCATCTTCTTTTTTTAAAAATGATTGGTTTCTTCTACCTTATATGAGTATTGTTCATTCTCTTTTAATGCTTCAAACCTATACAACAGTTAAAAAAAAAAAATCTAGAATAGAATATTTGTAACATTGACCAGATGTTTTGATTAACCTTTTAAAATATGACCATACGTCTTTTTATGAACCATATATTTGCATACACCTTACGGTTGGCGTTGCATAATCAGAAATGGTTTTAGCGCCAGTAAACTCCATCAAACCCAAACCTAGTATATTAAATGCAGACAAGACTTTAAAAGTTTTGAAAGCTATAGTTTTGACACATATTGGTTTAATGTATAAAAATAAAGAGTCACGAAACAAATAATTCTACAATATGATAAAATATTAATTCACGAATGTTTTAAATTATTTGTTAAATATGCAAAATTTTCCTCAAATAATAATTTTTTTTGGATAAATCTTTATATTTTCCCACGCAAAATAAACAAAGGGTAAACTGTTTCCTCTGCCATCTAAACTTCCGACTTTCCGAGCAGTTGCAACCACCGCACTAGTACTATGTCCATAGAGCGGGAGGGGAAGAGGTGACGAAAAGATCCCCACAAAAGTGTCCAATCATCGATGCAGTTAATCGTTCCGGCCGGCTGCAACCGCAAACCGCTGCTGACAGCTCCCGTGTCAATTAGGGGACGGATGGAGTGTTTATTTTGGACGAGCAATAATCTATGGAAACGAGGAAGATGTGGCATCTATTGCCTCGTCTGTCACCGAGGAGTCTCTCTCTTCGCATAGAGGAGAGGAAAAATAAAGGCGCGCGAATGGGTGAGAGGTGAAATATTTATGAATAAGTACGGTCCGAGAGAGTTATGGAATCATAAGGATGAGGAAAGATGGTCACTCTCAACAGGTTATCCCACCATAATGGGGAGCTGTATGCTTCAGCTGTACCTCTACTAAAAGAGGATGTAATAGAGGCAGGAACTTAAGCAGCAGATAATAGTAAACAGTCAACATCATTTTCATATTTCACTAAATATGAAAATGAATTATACTGTTAAAAACTGTTTCTTTAAAGAAAATAATATGACACGGAATAGTATATTCAGCTGTAGTATGTTCAATAATATAAGAAGTTCAATAATAGTATGTTCAATAATATAAGAAGTTAAATATCAGCATATTAATTGTATTATGAATCATATTAATCTGATCTTCCTATTACTAAAAAATAATAATCGACTATTAATATTGTTACAAACATGCAATTCGGCCTCCCAGCATAGTTTGTTCCATTATCAGAAAGACTTTTAAAGTCATCGGTATTGGACGGAGTCCGGGTGTCGCGTCGGAGGTCCCAGAGCTTGGCGACCATTTGGCGACTTGGCAACGAATTTGGCGACTTTGGCGCAAAAATAGATTATACCCGAAACATCGAGAATTTTCCCGATCCGTCCAGTAGGAACCGAGATACGCGTCGAACATTCCTGATTGGTTGAGAGGCTTCTAGCCCCGCCTCCTGAGACCTATAAAAGGAGTCTGCAGCTGCCAGAGTGGAGTACCATCGAAGCCTACCATCGAAGTCGAAGTGAGAGTGGAGTAGTGGGAATCGACGTAGTAGTCGTAGTCGGAATCGACGGAGCGGAGTAGTCGGAAGCGACAGAGAAGAGTAGTCGGAATCGACGGTGAAGAACTGGTCTTCCAGGGATTAGTAGAGCAGCGACGGAGTCAAGCTAGTGCTGAACTAAGCTGTGCGCTACTGTCTGCAGTAGATTCTTGTTGTATGCTGCACGTCTCGGCTGAAGATAATCGTCTTCTCTGTGCTGTATATAGTTGTCGTCTTTGTGCTGTCCTGTGTGTCTTCGTGTAAATAAACGTCGTTGTTTTTATTTTATTGCCGCCTGTTGATTGAGCGTTCTCCACACCGTATCACTTCCACTATCCAAACGAATCCTCGAAATTTCGTAACAATATCTTATGGCGGCGTCCTGGCATAGGGGTATCGCGTCTTCCCCATGATCTGGACGTCCCTTGTTCGAGTCGCGGTTCGGGGAGGGTTGTTCTTCTGTAATTTATCTCTGAAGTATGTGAATGTGCCCCCCCCCCCCTGTAAAAAAAGAGGTTGTTCAAGCGAATGTGACGCATGAAGTAGCTAAGTCGTACTCTTGGTTCTAGTTGGCGCTACTGAAAAAACACGAGACGCTCACTCGGCTTAAATCGCTGACAGATAACTGTCAGCGGGTTTGTAAAGTACCATAAGTAACAACAACATATTTTATAGTAGCAGGATTCAGAAGGTGTTAGTTTCTGAATCTGTACAAATCCATCCTTATTTAAAAAAATATTTCATTCAAATTCTGAAAAAATACAGAAGTTAAATACATTTTTAAGTAATTAATACGTTAAAGTATTTTCAGCATAAAAAAAATTAAAGTTTTTATAAATTTAAAAAGTAATTTATTGAAATTTTGTATTAAATTAAAAGAAATCACGAAGTATGTTTCAAACTTTCAATTCAAGAAAATGAAATACCTTCGTGAATTATTTAAGTTTCAAATACAAATCAAGAACCAAAACATAAATTTATAATAAAATGAATTTGGCGCGCTGATGTCTAACACATTCACAAAATTTTATGAAATATGAATCTGCAAGTTTTCAATTTGTGTAACAAAAAATAATTTAGTATAAATGAGTCAAATTTTGTAAAATGGAACTCAAATTGTCTCGTGAAAATCATCACAGTAACTATCACAATACATTATGAATGTTGGAGGTTCTTGCAACGACTAAAGTAGATGAGCACATAAAGGAAATTGGTATTAAAATTTTCAGTGAAAATTGAATGTCTTTGGTCATGATAAAGTAGACAATTGCTTTTTTATATAGTCTCTTGGGTTGCGAGTTCGAACCCCGCCGGAAGAAGACTCTTCGTGTGTGTGGTGGCTGGCGCACGTATAAATCTGTCGTGGTCACAAAGTCCTTCATGTCGAGAATAATACCACTGGGGGTACTGGATCAGGGGCGATTGTTCTCTTATTCAGGTCTAAAATACGATCTGTAGAATGAGTGAACGAAATGCATGAATGAAGTAAGCGCCGTAAAAAGGGTTTGTGACCTGTGTGTAACTAAGACATACTCTTGGCCCTAGATGGCGCATATTGTAAAATAAGAGACTCACTCTTGGCTTAAAATCACTGACTTCTAAAGTCAATGGGCCTGTCCATGACAAGTGCCATTAGAAACTACAACAACAACAACTTTTTAATATTAAAATTCTTTAAACACAAATTGTATCCAAATGGTCATGTTTGATTTTTTGAAATGACACAACTTTTATCGTAATAATTCTTTGAGTGCATTTTTTTAAAAAAAGATTTTGCATTTGAGACATATTTAATTGTTTAAGCCTGTAAAGCAGTAGATTCTTATGCAAGGATTCATTTACTTTATATTATTTATAATATATAACTCCAACATAATAATAAAACAATTAATATTACAAAAATTTGATACAAATAAATTCAAGTTTAATAATTAACAAATTGTTAATAATTTTGAAGCACGTGAGAGTCTACAAAACAAGTAGGTAATTGGCCTTATTTGCACTGCTAAGTAAGTAGCCTTCATTATTTAAATTTTACATCAGCTGAGTTTTCTTTTCTCCCAAATCCATTTATCTACTTTTTCATGAGAAGAAGTAGATAAATGGATACTATTACTATCACTACTTCATAAATAAATATCTTGAAGATTTTCTACGGCTTGATATTTTTTTACTATCATTATTACTTTTAATTTCACTACAGTCTTCGTCATTTTTCACTTTGAAATTCCCCAGTGTATCTCAAAACAAGGTTCACTGAAATTATTTCTTCTGTTGCAAATGATACCAATTACTTTAAAATAAATAAGAATAAGCAATCTAAATACTGTCTTATGATCATCATGAGCGAGACCAAATAAATGGCCAAATAAATACATAACGTTCTGATACTTTAAATGCAACTTTAACCTTGGAAAAGTGTTAGGCCCCGGTGGCCTGGTGGCAAGTTCTCGGCTTCGGAACCGGATGGTTTCAGATTCGAGACCCGATTTCACCGAAGAATCACCGTGTAAGTGGGTCTGTTTGCAGGTTAAATCCGTCGAGGCCATACGTCCTCCACCGATCACACCCCACGTTGGTGTGGTGTGGAAACTTGGAGAGAGGGAGTGCAAGCTCAGGTGCCGTCCTCGCCATCTGACCGTGGTTCAAAATTACGAGGTCTGTTCCAAAATAGCCCTATTATTGCTTTAAAATTGGAGCATTAATATAACTAAACTAAAGCATCTAAAGTGTTCATACGATGTTAATTGTAATCTTAAATTTCTATTGCAAATATCTAAAAAAATATACGCATGTATAAGTTGATTTTTTTTAAATTTAAGAAAACTTTTTTAAATTTGCAATTTCTTACACGCTTTTTTTATCGTGTCTTTAAAAAAAATTAGTATGTCTTTTACCAATTGCATTAATAAATTATTATATAAAAATCGTTTAAAAATTATACTATTACCGAGATTATGAATGAAAAGGGATTGGATCATATATAAAAAAAGAAAGAAATCGATTCCTTTCGAGTATTTGAAAAGGGCATCCTGAAGCATCCCACTCTGCGATGACAAGTGGTTTTGAAAAGAGAAACTTAACAATGAATCGACTAACGAGGCTTTTTTATCCCGAAAGCCTTCTCACCACGCGCATCGAGGCCTGGCGATGACGTCTTTTGTAGCCGGATGGCAACACAATGAGTTTACAAACTTCCCTCGGCCTTATTAATAGCAGTTCCACAGAATGGATGTTTCCAGAAAAATAAATAAAGGAATGGCAAAGTAAATACGCTCAAAAAAGGTCGATCGGTGGAAGGTAGGTTTAATATCTGAGGATAAGCCTTGGTTGACTGGTGCAGTGCGGGAATCATTCTACGTAATGATGATGGATATAGATTTTTTTTTTTTTTTTCGCAAGCAAATACAAAAATCCACACGCCATGCGGAAGAATTTATGAATGAATCACCAAAGAAAAATAATAGTATCATGCATTAGCTTATTAAGAAATATTCATTCAGTTACATTTATTACATTTTCACTTATAAATACAACAATAATTAAATTTGTTTAAAATATACGCGCTTTCTTAATTTGAGCTTCAACCAACCAATATTTTCTACAGAAAGTTGGTCTGAAGGATCAGATTTTAAATGCAATATTCTAACAACATAATACCAGCATTTGGTAAGATTTTACTTACTGTATATAAATAAACGAATTCTCATTTGCAAAACCACATATCAAGTGGCAAATAATTTAACAACAGAAAAATGAGATAAGTACAAGAATAAATATTCAATGATTTATCTCATAATATGGCACAGAACTATAATTTTAATAGCAAGATCATATCCCAAATTTTATTTATCAATGGTTACGCTTTTGAGTCATCTCTTTTATATAAATGTGCATGCACAGATCAATAGATGATTACCCGCTTGGCAGATATGATTTAAAATTTGATACGAATTTATATTTTGAACAGTAAAAATGAGTACCAAATTTCATCCATCCAGCTCCTTGCATTTTGTAGTTATTCTGTTCATTTACACTCAGACAAACCAACATACGTCTTTCTTTAAATGGATTTCGTCCAAAAACTTCAGGGTTGAAGCGAATTCAAGTAAAAACTCATTAGGAAGTGTGAATAATATGAAAAAAAAATATTATAGAAGGAAATATATATTTTTTGATTTAACAAAGTAGAGTAAAGTTCTATTCTACAGGAAATTATCCAAACTTGTTTCGCTCGAGTGAGAATATACTAAGAAAACTATCGTCTAATTTTATTCATAACAAATTAACTACTATTTATAAAGCACGCGTTCGGTATTGTCCATTATTTTAACCAGTAATAAATTGAAGAAATAATTACAAACAATTCCGAAGGTCAAAAATTAGTAAAATTAGTTTAAAGTTCAACAAGTTCAACGCATATATATATATATGAAAAAAGGAATGAATATGTAATGAAAAAAGAAACGGGGGGAAAAAAAGAAGAAGGGAACTCTCCCCCCAGCAAAAATATCTGCATGCAAATAAATAAATTTAAAAAAAGAGGCAAATTTAACTGCTTATTAAGCATTGCACGAAAAACGCATTGCTAATGGCTATGGCGAAATTCAGTGTTTCGAAATGGCATTATTTTTTTATATATTTTTGTATTTTTATTGAATAATTGAAAGAATTCGCATTGATAATGATGGTGGTAAAGTTCAAATCAGTATTTTAGTAATTTTAATGAAATGTAAAATGTATAATTATATTGGTATGAAAAACCATTCTTTATGAATATCATTGATATCATTTTCCGATACATCATTTTTCTTTGTTTTTCAAATTGTATTAAGCTTATTTTCCCCTGCAATCAAAATACATTAATGCAATAGGATTGAAACCAAGTATATTATTAACCGTAGACTAATTGAAAGCACATTTAATTCACAAGAAAACTGTAATTTTACATTGCTTTTTTTTTAATCAGAAAGCTTTGGCCTTCTTTATATAAGCATTTCTAATTGCAGGAGATCTAATGAAATAAAAGCTATCCTTCCGTTTCGATTGAAAAAACCATAAGAAAAACTAGATAAATGAATTGTCCCTTTTACAGATTAAATATTGCATGAACTATGAAGTAAAAAATCACCAAATAAAATGAAAAAAACTTAAAATTTTTTTAAATGCGCCTTTATTCTCTTCACTAAATGCGTTAACCTCAAAGATGATATCAATCGAAAGACAAGGCATTTATTCTTACAAATAAAAATTCGGCATTCAAGTTATTACCATATTTTGTGGGGACAAAAATAGAAAAAAAAATGTTTTGAGCAGTTAATCAGAAATAACAGCGTTTCGTGTTATGTATACTAGAACAGTATACTTTTGATTCTAAGAAAGTTAAATAGAGATATATTCTTTAAAAAAATCAATTTACGGAGAAATTGATTGGTACCGAAAATAGGGACATAATATCGATATTTTCGACAAAGCGTTGTTTTTGATGTTAGATTTATCGATTTTCATTGCTTTCCATAATTCATCATAATTCTACCATTTATCTCTTGCGAAATACTAAGGAGTAGTTATTTGACGACAGTTTTAGAATCAGAGTATCAAGCGTTGGAAGCTAATGTAAAGAAAATCTATCTTGTTTGGTTCATATAAAATCTTCAGTGGATCAAAAATGCATTGTTCACATGCATCGATCAACATATCTGTTCCATAACTCAAATCAGTTCCATAATTTATAGTTCAAAATGAAACGACCCTTCCAAAATACTTACATATCAAATCCCACAATAGATCAGAGCTAAATTTCTCGATTAATTGTAAAGCACATGAATTGAGTAATTTAATTAATGGGCATTCATTATCTGTTTGCACAACATAGTTTTCGAAGAGATAATTTCAGTTAGTTAAAACATTTTTAAAATTTAATTAATAAATAATTTTTTTCATATGACCAAGCAATGTATAACGTTTTTCTTAGAGCTATTCTTTGGGATTGGTTTGGTTTAGTTTGAAGCAACACTAGGGCTATTTTGGGACGGACCTCGTAAATTTGAACCGCGGCCAGATGACGAGGACGACACCTGAGCTCGCACCCCCCTCTCCACACCACACCAGCGGGAGGACGTTCGGTCAGAACGGATTTAACGTGCAACAGACCCCCTTACACCACGGTTCTTCGGTGGAATGGGGTCTCGAACCTGAAATCCTCCGGTTCCGAAGCCGAGACCTTACCACCAGGCCACCGCGACCCTCTATTGTTTTGGAAGGAAGGGGGAAAGAAGACACACTCTGAAAATAACATCTACCAATCGCAGATTTTTATGGATAAATTTTACATAAATCAGACTTAAAAAATTTCAAAAATGGAAAATAGTTTTTTATCGATAACTTAAGACAGAAACTATTTTTCATTGAATCAATTCAAAACGAATAACTATTTTTTTTATAAACTGAGTGAAATTTCCATACGATATATGAATTAAGCCAACTTTAATCAAATGAGTTTTAATAGTTTTCGAAAAACATCATTATGTTGAGTTTACGTAATATTTATCTTTATTTTTCTTCTTTAAAACGTCTTTATTATTTCCTTCTTTATTATTTTTTATAATATGGTACACACAAAGCGTTTGAAGAAGAAAATTCAAATACTGATTAAAATATTGAAACCTTCTTTTTTAAAAAAGAAACCCAATTGAAGAAATCTACCGGACAGATCTCTTAGATTGACTATATATATATATATTTTTTAAATGGTTGTCTAGTTAATAGCAGTTATTAAAGGCAATTAAGAAGAATTTTAAGGGAAAAAAACTTAGCTCTTATTACAAAATCGCTTAAGAAAATTAACCAAGTCTAATGAATTTTTGTCTTCGAAAAACATTTAAGCGTCAGTTAAAAGGAAAATTTCATGTAAATAAACATATGATTTCATACAATAAAGCAAAACAAAACAAATAAATCTTGGTTAATTTTTTTAAAATACGTATCGATCTTAAAAATTAAAACACTGGTCGATCCTTGCAAATTTTTTTTCTACTATTTCTTTATATAAATTTCTGATACTAGCGATCACTGTTTGAAAGACACAACAACAAAAACATACATTTATGTTTGATAATAATAATACATAAGGTATCTTTGATGTCACTGAAACATTAAACAAAATGTTAGGAAAATTTAATTCTAATTTTTTAAACTTCATACAGCAAATAATCTCCTGAATCATACATTTAAAACAATAAATAGAAATATGTTTTTAAAGAAAGACTTTCAAAATTAAAAAAAAAAGTTTTTCTTTTCTTTATATTAGAATTCAAGAAAGATTTAACTTTTATAAAGGAAACCCAGATTATCAGCGGAATTATATGACGCAATAACCATGAATAATCTGCAAAACTAAGCCTGTCATATAAGAAATAAGTACCCAAGTTTCGAATTGAAATAAAATAAGATGGTTCTAAATTGCATGCGGGAAAAAGGAATTGAAAAGAGAATGCATCTAAAGAACCGAAAATTAAGATCTAACAAGGGATTGTGGAAATCCGTTTATCTTGTTGCATATCACTCCTTTGTGGAGTAAAATGAGTCAAAAGTACAGTATCGGGTTCTTGAAACGAACAATATGTGTGAACGAAAAAATTAGTATTTGGTTTTAGTATATGAATTTTAGTAGATCATTTTTAAGCCAAAATTGTAAATCTGTATATAATTTTGGAATAGACTGTTTAGACAAATAGACTGTTTTTTTAACTTCATGTGTAACGGTACAAGATAATTCAAAAGCACATCGATCAAGATAAGTGAAATGGTAGGTGGCCTTGACATTTAAACACTAAAATACGTATACAATTTTTAACTAAATCGGTGAAGAAGTAGCAGTTCAAAATGTTTATTTGATGCTCTTCACCGTATTAGGAAGTTGTATTGAAGAAGTTGAAAAGAGGACATGCTTTCTGGTTCAATTTCAAAATATTTTCCTTTGATCAATGCTTGAATATCCCATGAACCAAAATAGAATTTAAATTGCACTTCCAACAAATAAACGATCTTATGATTCATTTATCATTCTAACTGCAACTCGCCATCAAAAAGAGTTTTATTTGAAAGCTAGCCAAACAGGAAGATAAGAAAAAAGAACAAATCCACCATACCCACTTTCAATAAATAATACTTAACAAATCTTACATTCTTCAATGTAACATGACAAAAGAACCAGGAATGAAATTTCAACAGTCAATTCTTTTCTTTCTCCATGTCCACTAAAAATACGTTGGAAAAAACACAAATAATTCCTAGCGACACCGAAATATCTCTTTAGAAGGCTCGCCGAATGGATTACGATTCTGTGTAAGGTCTTTGTCAACCACAAATGGTTTTCTTCATGTAATACAAACAAGTAGTCGCATCGAAGCGCCCACCAGCCCAGCGGGGTGGACTGTCGTTTCCGCAATGCACAGATTGAGAAAAAAGGAGGGACTTTCACCGAATGACCAACAAAAGAAAACTTAATTAAGAAGGACAATACTGCTCTGGGGGATTGACAATTTTTATTGCGTCAGAAAAATGTAAACAATAGTGAATAAAATTGGAAGAAAAATAAGATTTATTAATGTTAAGTACTTTTATGAGTTTCTATTATCAGTATATTAATTTGAATCAAATTTATATCTTTCTTCAAAAATAAATTTAAATTGATATTCTATTAATTGTAACCAGCAAATAGAAAAAAAAAAGTTATATTGGAATCTAGTGGGGGTAATTGGCGTTTCTAAGAATGAAAATTTTTTCACTCATAATAATGACACCGTTCGATTTGAATCGTCCAGATTTTAATTAAATAGATAAAAATAAAAAAAATAATCTGAAACCATCTAAAGATAATCTAAAAACTTTTTCTAAACATAATTTTGTTCCAATAAAATAAATTAGCTACCATTAAACCTCTACTGAAATTTTTCTAAAGTTTTAGTACTTATTTAGAAATTTGATATATTTATAACGCAGTGTTTAAGAAAAATTATTTGGTTCCTGGAATGTTCTATCTGATTTTGTTTTCATTTGGCATGTTGATTTCAAATGTGAAAATAATTTTTCTCAATTAGTTCTACTTTTTGAGATTTATTGTAGCTGAATCATAAAAATTTACATCTTTAAACAGTAAATTTTCCCTTGAAAAGCAGAATTATAAGAAAAAATGGGAAAAAAAGGAAGATATATTAGTATATGTTGCCACATAGGAAGTTCTGTGATAAATAAATAAATAAGAATAATAATTAAAACAATATTATAGCATTACTTTGATCTTGAATATCATGCTTAGGAATACAAATGGGTAATTCGTGTGGACTTTTAAAATAAGGATCTTGCTTTGTACATATATTATATATTAGGGGAAAATGTAGTTTCCCCCCCCCACCTAAACCTTTGGAAAATGTAGGAAAGAAACAGCGATTTTAAAGTCCAATTTTCTTATGATGAACAAATCAGTTCATAAATGATCCTTATGAGATAGAAACCGAAAGCGCGGATTTCATTTGTCCTTATTAACCAGACTTTCCTGAGCCATCACAAGACTGAAAATCACTTTGAGTTGGTAAAAAGATAACTTATGATAGCTTCAGAAATCTTAGTTCTAATATATAAACATAAAAATCACTCTCACAATTATTTAGATAGAGTTCCTGAGTACTTTGGGTATAATAATGAATGCACGAAAGTAAGCGATGTCACCAAGACATAATGACAAGGGAGGTTCACTGCCAAGGAAGAGGAGATATTTAGGCAACTGCAAATTACTGATTAAATCTGCAAAAAGATTGTGTAAACTAAATTCATCAAGAAAAAGAACCTTTAGAAGTGGAACAAAAGGAATATTCCTTTTGTTTTTATTTTATTTTTCTTAATTCTAATTCCCATTTAAGCTCTCCCTAAGTGTTGTTGTGTCTTATTTTCAATTAATATGTTTTACAAAATTTATTAAGGGGATTTTTTTTTTAATTTCATGCTTATAACACAAACACGACCATTCGGACTGTTTTCTGGGAAAATTTTGGCAATTCCAGTAAAAAGAAGATGAGCGATTTCACAAGGACACAAAGAAATTAAAGGAACAATACAAAGGAAGATGGGATATTCATCTCATTGCAGTTACTGTTGAATTATTTCATGTAATTTATAAAGGAAAAGTGTTACAGGAATATCACTATGCTTTTCTTCAGTCACTTAAATTCTTTCATATGATTTTTGAAAGAAAAAGGCTTCTAATTTTATGCTTATATTGTAAACTTAATATTATAATTATCATCATATTTTACTAACAAGACCTTGAGGCAAAAATTGGAGTATTTATTTTCAGTATATTAAATCAATTAAAAAAAATTCCAGCAGCAAATTGTGTTGTGAGTTGACTAGTGTATTATTACAAATATTTATGGCAAATGCAATATTTATCACTTGTTGACGGTCTTATGATAAATGCTATATATGAGATTTTAGATGCCGTATGTGACATTATACCAGCATCATTTATGCAACCTTGATTGTTTGTATGGATTCTGATATATAAAGTTTCATTTTTGTTTCCCAGAATAGCGAAAATGATCGTTCCGCCTTCAGATAGCTTTGAATTAATCAAGTTAAACTCGTTAGACAGCCGATCAAAGGATTTTCATACAAGGGTTTGGAATATTTCTCTACAGTTCCTACAATCACAGTTTCTAAAATCCATCACTTGTTCGAAAAGTTATGTTGTAAGAACCCTCATCCATTTGCAACTAAGTAGTTAGTAAATCGTTCTGATAGATTAGTGTCTCATCATAACGAATAACTCATGCGCATAAAGTTTTTTTAATAGCTGCAACTATTTAAAATTTACGAACTGAAAATTGATTTCAACCCGTAAATTTGGCTGTTTTTCAGTCTAACTTGTTTGGAAGATCAGCTGCATTGCCGTTCACACTCATAGTTCTTAAGACCCATTTCAACTACCTGTGAGCGTCTGGAAACAGGTACACTTTCCCCTCTGTAGTGGTTTTCCGGGGTTCTTTGATGTTTGTTCAGTGTACCTATAGTTTACAGGAAACTCCGGATCGACGTCCACAGGTGAGGATGGTCAGTTGGCAGATGGGTACAATGGGTACATACAATGGGTCAGTTGGCAGATTTATGACCAAATTTGCAAGGCCACAGGTCGTTGGAACGCGGCTTTATGATATTAAGAGAAGTCAATTTTCTTTTCCCTTATATTTCTGGACAAAAGGAATCACAGATCACCTTTTGACTTGAAAGATGATTAACAAATGGCATCCTTTTAAACCTTCAATTTCTAGTAAATATCCTACTATCTAAAATTTCTTTTCCATTTTCTCGAAAAGTGGAAATGAATACCTATAACAGCATAATATATCTGATACAAAAAAAATCAAAATAAAATAAAATAAAAATAAAGAACATTTTATAACTTCAGGATGGCCAATTTCCGGTGAAGACGGCAGCAAGCGTAAACAATGCTAACAAACGAAACATTTTTGCGCCTCACTTCCACGAATAACGCCAATTCTGCAGCTTATAGTTAGCAACGTATAATTAAGATGCCAAATCGATAGTGGGATAAGAATGGGCAAAAAGAAACAGCGGCGAATTAGTACCTGCAGAGCGCGAGTGTCCGCAGAAGAATGGGCCAGCCGGAATGATAAATGGTGATCGATAGCAGTGAAAGTATCACAATGCAGGATCAGATACCGCCGACAGAATGAGACATTAGCAGCGGAATTATTCAACAAATGAAAGTTAGAGGAGCGCCAGAACCAGTCGGAAGGAAGCTCATTGAAATGCAAAACACATATTTGCGAACACTGAGACGGTAATAGTGATTCATGTGAAACAAATACATTTTGATTCTCGTATTAATGGCAATGAAGGAAAAGGCCATTAAGTATCTACATTGAATGGTTGACAAGCTAACTGCCGATGAATGATATAAAATAATCAGGAAATGAAATACTGATAGTTATGATTAATATAAAATTTATCAAATGTTAAATCTTAGATTTCTCCAAATACTGTATATTTTTTTTGTCTTATTTTATATCCGTGTTATTCATTGTTTGAACTTTGCTTTGATAGTTTGCAAGCTTTTTTCTATCTATTTTAAATGTCGCAATAAACTGGTGTAGAAAAAAACAAAACTAAAACTCCAAGTTCGAAATCTGATTACACGAATATCCGTCATATATGCTGGGCTTCTGCAAGTTAAATTCGATGTTCGAAGGCTAGCTCTTTTCCCATACATTAGACGGAAAAAACTGGAGAAGACACCAGCTCAGGTATACATTAGACGAGGAATTAACATTGAGGAATAAGCAATAACGGCTTCCGGCTTTTCATTTTTTTCCAGACGTTTCGTTAATTTTCACACCAGAATGCGAAGCAAGAAAATTTTCTATATAGCTTAAATAATTTCAGAATTTCCTTTAAGTGCATTTGTGAGTCTTTTTTCCTGTTTGGTCATGTATATGCAGTAGAACCTATGAAGTTTAAAAGGATGGGTTCGCGTAAATTTTACAAAACCTAGATGAAATTAGAAGTTAAAGAATTTTGCAACTGCCATTAAAAGGTGATTAATGCACCAGCACATAAAATTTTCTCTTTTTCGATTTGATCATAATATTTTATAAACATTATCCTTTTGTCAAAAAAAATCATCAATATTTTTCTTTGTAGAATATACATGATCTTTAAATTAATTAATTTTTACCTTATTCCCCAGCTTCCTTTTGAACTACTGCTTCTGTGATTACAAACTTACAAATTCACAAAAAATAAGATATTGAAGAGATTCCAAATTAATTTTTTTCGAAAGAACATTTACCTATTTTCCTGCTAATCACCAGTTTTTATTCAATAATCCAAATTTTTTGACATGTCGCTTGTTATGCCACTAATGCAAACAATACATTTCAGTTAACATATTCTAAATATTAAGTCGCAGTGTCTCAGAATGTTAAACATTTGATGCTATCCAAATTATATTTTGCCCTAAATGTGACGACCTTTACATTGAAAATACCATCGGAAAACTGTCATTTTATCGCTCTGATAGGTTTAGTATTAATTTATTTTGAAAAAGTATACAGTATACTTGTAGTATACAGATCATAAAATTTTTGAATAAGCCTTAATGTGAAATGGCAGCATTAAACAACAAACGAATACTGCTCTGTTGAAATTAAAAATTGTATTTTATTAATCTTTGAACTATTTTTTGCAGTTCTGTTCGATATGGATCTATTTTGATTCCACTTATTGTAAAGAGATTGTTTGATTTGACGAAGCATATTACTACGAGATTACTTTTTTGACACTTTTCCCTTAATTACATTTTTTAAACTTGAATAAAATTATGCTTTACTTGTGTTAAACCACCTGTTAATGATACTATCTAAACAAGTTTTTTTTCCCTTTAATAACTTTATTTCTAAAATATGACAAGGTCAGATCCAGTCAAAACTTTA
>JAPMOR010080405.1:38066-104537 GCA_026543865.1 Argiope aurantia | reverse complement strand
AAAAAAAAAAAAAAGTATTCATACAAAAATATATATATAAATTCTAGGTATTTTAGATTATTAGGATAATGATACTTTGACAAATGATCACATTCCTATCTGTTTGATTGCGTTCGTTTAATTATTACAGTATTTATAACCACAAAACACTTTCTTATAAATAAATAAATATAAATATATATAATAAATTATAAATAAATGAATCTATTTATAAATATAAATGTGTACAGACCCGGAGGCCGAATAATTATGAGTCTTATAAAATAAATAATAGCATTTTCAAAAAATTCAAAAAAATTAAATATACATTTAACATGTTGATTAAGTTAATGTTAATTATTATATGCCTAAATCTCCCACTAAATCCCCCACTATTATATAAGTATATTATAAGCTATATCTCCGGGAATTTGGGTTATATTTACATTCATTTAAACCTCTTTTGCTATTTTTATTTTCATGATTACCCCAAGAAAATATTTTCTGGAATCAAATTGTGACAAATATTTTAATAGCCTTACACCTATTCTGTTTACTATATAAAGGAACCATCTTAATAGAATGGCTTTAGGCACAAAAATACCCAGTTCATCAGTCTTCTATTTTTCTCTGTACTGTAACTTCACTTTCTTATTCATCATGTAAACTATACAGATATTAAACAGAATCCTTTTTTAACTTTCAACAATTGAAGAAATTATCGCGATTAAATATTTTATAAAGCAGTGAAAGCGGTTTGAGTTTTGTAGCAACAATGTAATCTATTATTGGAAATTTGTAAAAATATATTTTTAAAAAATGCCAAAATCCAGGAAAAGATTGTAGACTTAATAGTCTACTAAAATCATTAAAAAGATAATTTTTAAATTTTTATATGATGTGAAAATAAAATATTGTTACGAAATTTTCTTTACCGGGGTTCATTTGGATAGTGGGAGTGATATGGTGTAAAGAACGCTCAATCAGCAGGCAGAAGTAGAATAAAAAACAACGACGTTTATTTACACGAAGACACACAGGACAGCACAAAAGCGATAACTATATACAGCATAGAGACGACTATCTTCAGCCGAGACGTGTAGCATACAACAGCAGCATACAACCAGAATCTACTGCAGACAGTAGCGCACAGCTCAGTTCAGCACGAGCTTGACTCCGTCGCTGCTCACCGTCGCTTACGATTCCTCCGCTCCGTCTTCAGACTTCTCCGACTCTCGAACTCCTACTGCCTTCTACCTTCGAACTCGGACTACTGGCTTGACTTCTCTGGCAACTGCAGCCCCCTTTTATAGGTCTCAGGAGGCGGGGCAAGAAGCCTCTCAACCAATCAGGAACGTTCGAGGCGTATCTCGGTTCCTACTGGACGGATCGGGAAAATTCTCGAAGTTTCGGGTATTATCTATTTTGGCGCCAAAGTCGCCAAATGGTCGCCAAGTTTGTCGCCAAGCTCCGGAACCTTTGACGCGCCACCTGGACTCTGTCCCATTCAGATGACTGTAAAACTTTCGTTCTGTTGATGGAACAAACTATGCTGGGAAGCCGAATTGCAGGTTTGTAACAATATAAATATAATTTTTGGGAGTTATAGCAGGACAATTTCAAAATTTCGCATAATTTTCAATTAATTCAAATTTTAAAAAAGTCGCTCCCAGATGCACATTCCCATCCTCCAAAATGTATATATGCTAAATTTGGTAGGTCTAAATCAAACATATTTGGCCTGTAGAATGCCAAAGCGCATATGTACATATTCATCCTTATTAGTAATAGAGATTAGTAGAAGACTTATTTCACTCTAGTGTTATAGAGTTCTGCTTGAATATACTTTAAAATATTTACGAAAAAATATACTTGAAGCTTAAAATTTTGTTCCTGTTATCAAACATTGTTTAAATTACGGTTTAAATTCAAAGAATTTAACGAGCATTGGAAGCTTAAAAACAAACAAGGATTCATCTAAATCCAAAACACAACACAACTGTAATTAAACGTTCTCATATTTTAAAAAAATGCAAACTTTTAGGCTTATAAGCCTTATTAAAAAAGATAAGTTTGATTCATTTTTCATTTTAAACTCTCCTAACGTAAAAAAAAAAGTATTTTGAAGGAATCCTCCTTTTCTAATACGTTTTTAATATATTCAAAACGCTGTCATAACTTTTTCACTAAATATGTCTCCCGCCACTACGGACATTGTTTATTTAAGAAAGACTTGAAATCTATGAAAAAAATAAAAAGACAGCGGATAAAGAATGTCTTTAAAGAAAAGAATAAAGGACAGCCATTTTTTTCATATAAAAAAAGCAGGAAATGAAATTGCTTTCTCTTGTTTGAGTAAAAGTTTTCACCCGTCGAGTTTGTTTATGGAAGAGATGAAATTCCTTTTGTTGGTTTTTTTAATATTATTTTCTAAGTCGAGAAGATTTGTTTTTGACGATCAAAATCACACAAGTACGTGGAAAATCATCCAGCAGTTATGGATCAATTTGAGGCGAGGACCGTTTTTAATACAAGGGATTGTTTGTTTTACTCTTACCTTTAGTATTGGGTTGACTTAAAAAATTTTAACTTCAGCATTGTAAACAGAGAGTGTCTGTGCTCAGAGAATATTTTCTGGAAGGTACTGGAAATTTTATTTCCGTTTCAGTAATATTATGTTAAAAAAAATATTGAGGTTTTTGAATCGGCCTCTTGCTTCCCTAAGGCTTCAAAATGTAATCTCTTTTTTAGGCATACTTATGAGAGTCTTTTCTATTAACTTTTAAAATATGTTCAACCGCCCTTTCAATAAAATACGTTTTTTGGTGTATTTCAGTTTCTTTAAGTATATTTGCTAGTAAATTCAGAAAATTATTTTATAGAAAGTAATTTTTTTTTGTATATTATTATTATGTTTTGAATTTGAAGAGTTGACAAATTGGTCTCTTCTGGCAACTGGATACTTATTAGCTTTTTAAAATTTTGCGATATCAATGCACAGAATCAATATTTTATTCGACATTTTATTATAATAACAATGGAAGAAGTCGAAAATATTTGTGAATAAACTTTTTATATACTGTAAAAAATCTCTCCATTATCCAAGTTGTTTATCTCAAATTGTTTTTGTTGTTTTTCGAACTCACTCACAAATATGAGAAAGATGTTTTAACGCCAGACTTCAACAGCAAATGACCGTTTCTCTTCTTCTTCTTTTTACTTCTTGTATATGATACGAAATAAAAAGAGTTGTTATCGTCAAAATATTCAAAGAATTTAAGATCTAAACGAATTTCAAATCTTCTTACTGAGTCCGTAAAACACAATTTTGGAATTGTATTTGCCTGTCTATCTATCTCTCTAACTGTGAATAGGATAACCCAAAAATGTTTTGAGCTAGATGCATAAAATTTTGTAAGTGAGCTTAACATTAAATTTATTGATTTCTAGCAAATTTTGGGCGAAATCCATGCACAGAAAGTCTGCCTTTCCGAAAATAATTTAATACAATAACTGTAAAACAAAGAGAGCCATATGAATAAAATTTAGCACACAAATTTAACATCTAGATGCTAGAAATGTATGAAATTTGGAATAAAATCTCCCAAGGGATTGATAATTTATCAATCTTTACGTTTACAAGCATGCAAGGAGAATAGTTCAAAAACGCAATGAAATAAATTTGATATACGATCTTGATACTAAAATTGTAGTTCAGTGTAAAATTGTATTTTTATTCAAACGTTTTTAAAAGCAGTCCAAAATGCATATTCAGTTTTCTTCAAAAACTGTTAATTGCTTTACCCTGAAAATAAACCTCCAGGGGGACACTTCGATATGAGGATGAGATGCTTCCGGTATGGTGGTTGGATCTCACCACCCTGGAGGGTACACAAAAAGGTGGGGGATCTGGCTTCTCCCATCTATGACGGGACGTACTTCAATCGGGAAGGGTTGTACCGTAGCCGGTGATTACCTTAGTATTCAACCCCAGTTCCAGCCAGTGTTGCTGTTGCGGCGGTCCGGTCATTCAGTTTTCTTTATCCGTGTGCCTTCGGGCGGGTCGGAGAGTCAGTGATATGGCTTACCCTGAAAATAAAATTCTGAACACTCCTGCTCTTCATGTGCCTTGTTCAAGGTCCAATATTATGCACAGTAAGGGAGAATAGCTCCTTATTAAAAATAATGAAAAAAAGTTGTTTTTTGGGGAGGAGGAACTTCTCCCTCTGGTTTTATGTTAAAAAAAATAACTATCAACTTATAAATACAGAAATCTATTGTTTATAAAATCAAAATTGTATTTGTAGATCACAAAAAATAATTATTTTTCAAATATAGAATTTTCTTGCTGATGAAATTTTTTTTCGTCTTTTTCAATTATTTTTCAGATTAATTACTTTTCTCTCGCCCTCTCTGTTTTTTGAATAATTTTGAATTTCCTGTCTGAAATACCTATTTTTCGCCTGAAATTTCTTCTGTAATAAAAAAAATTTAATTACCCTCTAACCAATTTAGTTGCAGTTTTTTTTATCAAAAATATTTGTTTCTCTTTCTGTTTAAATATATATAATACTTTTTACATTTCTAAGATATTTGTTAACCATTTAGTCGAATAATGTGTTATCAAACATAATCCATTTGTACGGGCCATTTTATTCTATGTCTGGTAATTCTGAACTGCAAACAGAAGACGAGAACGACACCAGAGATGTTACCTCTCTTCCAAGGTCTCCATCATTATCAAGCGAAGAACTTTAGGGGAATCTTTCAATCCCAAAATCATAAGGATTGGTAAGAACCCAAAAGATCACAGAGTTCTTCCTTATATGTTGATTCTAACTGAATTGAAGAGCTTCGACTGCAAGACTTCTGTATTGTCGTTTCGATGAAATCCGCTTGTCGACTTCACGTAAAACGAATTTTGTCTTTGCATATAATTATTATTACGAATCTGTAACGCAGCTTTACTTCCGTGTTAATCTCGTAAAAAGAAAATTTTAAATATTCTCAATTGGGGATTATGGAAATGATATTCATTCAGCCATGTCTTGGCAGCAAACTTGGCAACGTATTCCGTGACTCAGGCGACAAAAAGGGAGATTCTGGAAAATATAGGAATTTTAGTTTTATTCTATTACTATCCCTCTTTGGAGACCAGCTGGTTCCCCAATCTTAATGTTCGTTAAAATTTTAATAATTAAATATTTTATGCAATTCCTACTTTCATAGATTCTTCATCAAAATATTTTAAAACTTCAAATTTTGATAGTCTTATAATTCACTCATAATATTATAAAGGCCTTCAGTCATAACGTAATAAGTATATCTCTAATTTTCTGTTAGCTCCCGTAGAATGTATGCTTTAAATTAAAGTGGAAAGAATTAATCTGCAATTAATATAATAATATTTTTTACAGAAACAAAGCATTTTTTGTAATATGATTGCTGAAAACAGAGTCACTGAGCATTTAAACTTTATGAGCACTAAAGAATATCTTTCTTAATTTATGTAATATTTCAAGAATTTGTCAACAAAATTTTCTCAGATTCATCATGAACAGATCGATTAATTAACAATGTTTAATTTTAAATGCACCAAACACTAAGAAAATAAAATGAATCGTTTAAAATAATCGGTCGAAAACAGGTTTAAAAAAAACTACTTTAAAAACGATGTACTTAAAACTATAAGCATATACAAAAAATATATAACTAACATAAATACAATTTAATTACAAAAGCATGCAACTAACCTAAAAATAATTTAAATCAAGAATCAACCGTTGATAATATTCTCAACAATCAAAACACAATGCACATGCGTGAATTTTCAACGCCAGTTATGGTAACGCAAATGCATGAATTTTTCTACGCCATTTGGAGTAACGCTATGCAGATTAGAAAATTTTTATTTCCTTTATTCTGTGTTATTTTAATTCAAAAGTACTTCAGAATGAAACTGAAAAATCGATTAATTAACAATGTTTAATTTTAAATGCATCTAACATTAAGAAAATAAACAGAATCGTTTGAAATAATCGGCCGAAAACTGTTCGGCCCAATCATCAATTCGGACCAATAATCAAAAAAACTGAAGCCTTACTCATTTGGCGGTGGGGAAAATGGAAGATTTTTTGGTGGGAAAGCTAGTTTTTAATTAATAATTAAAATTCTAATTAAAAATTCTAAAAAAGTCACCCCAGGTGCACATTCCCGACCTCTAAGGTAAACATGTACCAAATTTGGTAGCTGTAGGTCAAATGACCTGGCCTGTAGAGCGCCAACACACACACACACACACATTGAGCTTTATTTATAAGTATAGATGAAGAGAGATCTGGGGATTCTTATGGAAAATTCCCTGCTCTGATGTATAGTCTATATAAGTCAAAACTGAAGCAAATGAAATGAATTCTCTCTTTGGACTGCCATCGCATTGCGAACTGCTGCTCAAAGCACTATTTTCTGCTGTTTTTAATAAACTAAGCATGTCGGTAACTTCTTACAATTTAGCAAACTCATCTGACAACGCAATGGCTTTTTTTTTACTTCCCCTTAAACATTTTTCATAGAAAGTTAATATTTTTACGTCTTGCATTGTTCGCAGAAAAAGGTTCTTATCGGCATCTGTTGTCTAAAATTGTTTATCAATGCCTGAAGATAGTACAATATTTTGAAATGAGCTGACACTTTCTGACAAGTATGATTATAATTTTTTTGGGAGGGGGATGGGGTATCTGTATATGAAGTGTAAGCTTTTGTAGACCAATTTGGCTACACATTTCTACAAGGTTCATTGACCGTCAGCTAATTGTTACATGAATCCAACAGCTTTATATTGCCATTAGTATCAACTAACTGCCTTAGACTACCAATTCTTCTTCCGATATATAAATACAACTATTTTAATAATACCAACTAGTTTTAATGAATTAAATCATTTGTCATAACAAATGATACTTTCACAATAAATTATAAACATTTTACTCGATTACCCATGCTTTCTCATTGAAAATAAAATTGATCGAAATGAAATTCATTGTAAAATAAAATTAATGAAATCGGTAAAGTTGTTGACATCGGAGGATCTGCCGAGTTTTTGTTTCGTGCTATTTTTCGAAAATGGGAACAGGTGAGGACCATTAATATTGGGGAACCAACTGGTCTCTAAAGAAAATAAAGGATAAGAAATGCAAGTAGAATTCTATTTTGATTATGTATTTCGACAGGAAATAATTAATACGTTCTTCTTCTAAAATAAATTTGTTATTCTTTATCTTTGCTAATAATAAAGGTGTGTGTATGTGCGTGTGCCCGTGCGTGCGTGTGTGTGTGCGTTCGTGGGTGTGTGTGTGTGACCTTTACCTACCAAATTTGTAGCATATGTACCTTAGAAGGCAGAAATGTACTCCTCGGAGTTATATTTTTGGAATTTCAATTGTCTTTTTAATTATACTAATTTGATTATCGTGAAACTTTTTCCTAATTTTTTTCTAATTCTTTAAAAATATTCTTCAACTAAATTTCCGACAACAAAACCACATTGTTACTCTGAAATTCAAGCCATTTTCATTATTTCACCAAATATTTAATCTCTAAAGAAGAAGTATTCTGTTACTTATTTATGTAGTTCGCAAGACGAATAAAAACTGAAGTTACAATATCCTAAAAATTAGAGGATAAATGCACTGGAAATTTATGTTTTTGATAGAACAATAATTTTATTGGAATTATATCCATTAGAAAGATTCATGTACTCAATGAATAGAATACACCTTGAAATTTAATAAGACTAATAAATTTACTAGACACCCTGCTATTTCTTTATATAAACCTTTAATAGGAAATTTAATAAAAACCTTGTTATTTTTAATAGGACATATTTAAAATAACAGGTTTTGAATGTCAGATAATTATATGGAATCACTGTTTAATGAATCACGGAATGAAATTGTGTCTAATGAATTTAATTGATATTGAATATAATCAATACACCAGGCGAACCAGCTGGTCACCAAAGATGACTAATAATAGAAATGAAATGCATTTATGAAGCATCTATTTAATTTTTCAGAGAATGCTTTTATCTATGTAAGAGGTTTTCTGTCTATTTAAGGCCGCCTTCCTTTGATCCATTGAAAAGTGTAAGGGCAGGATAATTAATAGGAAATTTAATAGAAACCTTGTTATTTTTAATAAGACAATTAAAATAACAAGGTTTAAATGTCAGACAATTTGACGAATCAGGGATAGTAATTGTATCTAATGAAATTAAATGATTGTAATGGAATCAATGCACCCAGCGAATCAACTGTTCACCAAAGGTAACTAATAATATAATGTATTTATGAAGCATCTACTCATTTTCCAGAGAATGTTTTTGTCTATGTAAGAAGGTTTCTGTCTATTTAAGCCCACCGTCTTTTGATCCCTTGAAAAGTGTAAGGGCAGGATAATTAATGAGAAATCTAATAGAAAACCTTGTTATTTTTTATAGAACATTTTTAAAATAACAATGTTTGAATGTCAGAGAATTTGACGGAATCATGGGCATGAAATTGTATCTAATGAATTCAAATGTAATCAATACACCCTTCAAACCACCTGGTTAGCAGAGGTTACTAATTATAGTAATAAAATGCATTTATGCTGAATTTATATCGTTTTCCAGAGAATTTCGTAGTCTATGTAAGAAGTTTTCTAAGCCGCCTTCCTTTGATCCACTGAAAAGTGTAAAGGCAAGATAATGCTGCATTTGCATTCAGATTTACCTGAAGAATTGTATTGTGCTTAATGCTGGCTTAAGCAATGCAATAAAAAAGAAATTAGATCAGGCTGGCAAATTAACTCTAGTCACAAATCATTTTTTCCCCACTTCATCCCTCAACGGTAGCTTTCTGTAGAAAAGGCGATCTTTATCCGCCAAGCAGATCTCATCAGGCCCTAACAAATGCATTGCACTCATCATTGGCTTAACAGAAACATTATCAGTGTTAAGATCTCCCAAATGTCCCATCCCAGCAATTTGATTCTTTGGGAAAACGAGTGTTCCCGCCCCCATGCTGGCCCATTTCAAATTCGCTCCTTAATTACCCGCTCCTTGGACCTGGAGGACTGAGAGGAATTCTAGGCCGGCTAATCGAGGACTATAGCGTCTTCGAGAAATGGGAATTGCACCAGAGAGATGACTTACTTATCGTAGTCACAGTTACTACAAGACTCGGGAAAAGGAGATAAGCCAGTACGGAATAAACATGTGCTTGTCCTCTTCATTATTAGATGAAGGAGACTTTGCAAAAGGGGGAAGTAGTCCTTTAAAGTTAGAAGGAATATATCTGGTGAGGGATTTAGAGAGGGACTTTAGTAAAGTATCTTGGTGAAATGTTTAATCTGGAATGATAATTTGGGAGGTATACGCATAGTAGTGGAAGATTCTTGCTCGACAAGATTTGTTTGGGAAATTAGGTCTAAAATATTCTTAATTAAGTAAAGTTTGTTATTCGCGCTTAACTGTGGACTTCTAATTGCGTTACATTATAATGAGAAATGTTATTGTTTTGAGATGCCAGTTATTTCTCACAATAATGGTGGTCATTTTCTAATTAATTCGTTTGATTTTGAAGATATAATTACTAGACATATTTCAAAATTCACGGGCGAAAAGACTTAATCTGAAATGTACTTCGTTGTTCCTAAGCTATCGGTTTTATATTCATAATGGTTAAATTATAAAGATTAATTCCTGAAGTTAGGTTTCACTGATAAAATAATACTCTTATTCATACAAAATTTATAAATGTTAGTTTGAAAATATATTAACTCACATATTTGCGAAGATTGAAACATTGCTCGTATGCTGGACGGTATTTTGCTGAAGTATTTCCTCTGGTGATTTGTATCTGAAGTGCAGAACTATCCCGAGTTTCTTTTATCATAATTAAATCAGGTAGGCCAGGCGTCTATTTAGTCATCTATTAAGTATATTTCCAAAACCTAAAAACTGTAAGTTTTGACTTATTTTAGAGTTACTTTTTCATATCTGTGTAATAATTTATCAGTATAAAATAAAATAAGTTTAAACCAATTTTCTTAAGAATGAGGTCTACGAATTACATTAATGTTTTGTTTATGTTTCCTGCGTTTAAGTTGGGCATTACAGAATTTACGTTAAAATGTGAATAGTTTATATCCTTTAACTTAATTTTTTCTCTAATAAATTCTTGAAACGTGCAGTGCAATATATAAATATATATAAACTATCAGCAGAGATCTTTCTATTTTAACTCGACACGATACCGACAACAGCTTCTATGATTCACCGGGCTGCGGCTGCATTCATATTGAAATAAATGAAGGGTTAGTACTCAATGAGAAAATACGTATTATAACAGCGAATTTTGGCATAAAAACATTGTTTTCTGGTATTGGTGTTAAAAGACTGTATTCATAGGACTGTATCCAATCCGGCTTTTTTGTAATTCGGCCAGTCCTTTAACCACATTAGGCTGGACACTCAGTGTACTGTATTAAGTTTTCCATTTAAAAAAATGATATATATATATAATGGGCAGTAACTTGAAAGAATTGTCAATGTAAAAATTCTTCTAAGTTTTATGGTCATTGGAAAACGAATTTCGTGGTCATTGACATATTTAGAGGTATGAAATTCGTATGAAACAAAAACTGATAAAATCGGATCAGTCATTGATTGTGAGTAACTGGTTCATTTTCTTCCTAATTATTTTAAATACTTTAATTCTTATTTCAATCCAAGAATGTTTATGGATTGTTTCAACAATTTTGGCTACATTTTATTCTACAAAATGATTTTTTTTTGTATAAAGAATAAGAAAAAAAATATGTGGATTTAATAAAGAATATAAATACAAAAAAAATTAATCCAGGATCTAAGGATGTGTACATATGTTATTTCAAAAAATAGTGGTGAAAGAAACAAATCTTTCCGTTATTTCCTGTAATAATTTATTTTCATCATGCGTAATTTAAATAACTTTCTTGTAAGATGATAATGAAGAATCGGCTGTAGCATTTTTAAAGACTTATAATTTAAAGCTTCATTACTAACATTAAATAGGAAGTTCTCAAGAAGATGCAATTTTATGTTACTTAAGGATAACAATAATCTTGATTATTTTCGTGACAAGTCATAAAATTTTGTAATATACATGAAAAATGAAGTACTGAGTAAAAAAAAATCCAGAGGCACCAACTGCCCCAAAGAGGGCCACAAATTTGTGCAAAGCAAATAAACCATTTTTCAAAGACTTCGCCATTTTGCCCTTTCTGGATTATGTCTGTTTGCACAATCTTTTATTCCGAAAAACAATTCGTCCACCAAAACGAGGCCGGAAATTTATGAGTTCTGATTTATAGTAAAAGTTATTAATAGTTTTCTCGCCAGAGGGAGAAATTTCCTTAATATTTTTTTATATTTTATTTTATTTGGTTATTTTTATTTTCGTAGTTTGTGGAATAAATTTCAAAACTGTTGTATAATGAGAGAAAGCAGCGAAGTAATGAGCAAAAAGAGATATTACGAGAGAAAGCTGAAATGATTTTCGCGTTTCTAAGTGAGAGAAGACGATGCTAACTTTCCATTGTTCCAAGCTAAAATGCAGACGATTCCTGAAAGAAAGTATAACAAAAAAGAACGAAATGAATAAAAACAAACGGCAGAAAACAGAAACGCAAAATGGCGGTATATTAAGCAGGAAAAGAACGGCCTAGATAACATCAGCTGTTTCACGTTTCGTTCAATTATCTGCAACGGATGTTTGTTTGCTGGCTGCATGCCGTAAATTTGGAAGCAAGTGGGATAATTAGATTGGAAAATCTAATTACAAAGGTTATTCCGTTTTCATTTCTTATTTATTTCGCTAATTTTTTTTCCTTTCCATTACTCTTGCCGCCCCGCGCATAACGAAAAGATCGTTTGACAGACGACGTCATCTGGAATGTTCAGAAAGTAATCAATTCTTTTCTTTCTACAGTTATTAATCTCTTTCCTTCTTTTTGAAGAAAAGTAAAAAAAATCTATTTCTTTTTTCAGTTCTAATTTGTCTTATTATAGTGAAACATTTTCGAAATCAAAGAAGTTTTTGTCCATATTTTTTTTTACATTCCAAAAATGAAAAAAAGAAAGAAATATAATTATTAGAATGTAAAGTAATCGAATGATGCTGATATCTTATTCAATGACGCACTAATTTAATCAGAAAACAAGGCTAATTTGTCTTTATCTTTCGATTGATTTGAATTAAACTGAACTTTCAATTTAGAACATTTTCCAAATTCTGTATTACATGAAGGATTTCAATTTTTGAACTGTAAGTAAAAAAGTTTTAAAGTAAAACATTTTTTCAATTTGATAATCTTAACTTTTAAAACCAGGAGGTATGATTGTTTAGAGATCATGAAATTGCAACATAATTTTTTTCATATTTAACCATATTTTTATTGGTTTATTTATAAATTTGTTGAAAATGCGGGAGAGTTCATGGAGTCCTCGTACTCAGAAGGTATCAACCTCCGGACATTGTTGTGCGGAGGTATTAGAAAGAAAGGTGTAGGAGGTAAAGAAAGAAGGTGTAGAAAGCGTTATAACAATTTCATTATATAGAAACAAGTGGAAAATTAATGTCTTAAAATGCATATAAATCTATACGAATAAAAAGATTAATGTGCATATGCCTGTATGTGTGTTGGCACTCTACAAGCCAGACCATTTGACTTACAGCTACGAAATTTAGCACATATATATTTAGAAGATAGAAATGTGCATAACGGAGTAATATTTTTGAATTTTTAATTAATTAAAAGATTTTTGGCGTTGCACCTCAATAATTCGAGAAGATATTACAGCACAAATATGACTATTTTACCATCTTAAAGTACCAAAAAATATCTTTTTTTACGGCAAATTTTGATAATCGTGTAAATTTTTCTTGAATTTAGGCAATTCTGAAAAAGTATTTTGTGCTTAATCGGTTACATTGTTGCATTGAAATTAGAACCTTTAGAAAGAAAGAAGAATTTTATTTGATATCTGCGTAGTTAATATGAAAAATGAGAAAGAGCTATTATAATATCATGAAAGCTAGATGATAATTAAACAGGGCAATCAATTTAGGCTATGATGTCATGGGATTTGACTCTATTAAACTGGTTCATTTATGCAGTGAACAAAACAAATTAAGACTATTAAATTTATACAGTTTTAGTTTCTGCCAAAACTTGACACTTAAAAATATTTTTTGAGGGAGTCCTAGATATTAAATTGACATATAAGATATGTAATTGAATTGTTTTCGGCGAAACAGTTGGTCTTTGAAAGCGGTTTGTAAATAATAACTGCAAACAATTAGTAAAACACCGTCTAAATTTGTATAAAATAAAAAAGGTTGATTAAACGTGAAGATTGTACTCACTGTTTTATTTAAAAAGTATTGTAGACAAAAACTGATTTTGTTGCTATTCAGATTTTTTGTCGATTTTTTTCTTGCAAATGTTAATATGTCTCAACCTTTTGAGGCGCATTACTCTTTAAACTGAAGCAGTAATAAAAGAAGTTGTAGGTAACCTATCTAGGCATAAATGTGTACACAGTTTAAATTTCGTGAAGACTGTGCTCACTGTTTTGTTTCCACCAGCCGTGGGTATTCCATCTATTGGCAAGAAAGCTCTAAAAAGTTCGATTAAGCGAGCGATTCAATGAATTGAAAAAATTAATAAAATATCTTTCATTTCGATTAAAAAACACTACTTTATATTTGTGTATCCAAATATGATCATACATCACAAGTGGGCATGTTCACATTTCCCAATCAAGGACAATACCTGAAGCATTTTTACGTGTTTCGGAAAGACTAGTTCATCTTTCTATGTCTTTTTCGATACAATTAATTTACAATAAAAATTAACTATAATTATGCATAAAAAATAAGTTGTAATGAATATATAATTAAAAATTTTACACTAATTACATAAAACGAATGAAACTCAAAATACAGAGCAGAAACCTCTGTGCAGATCTAACTAAAGATGATCAAATCAAAAATAAATAGCAGTCTCCTATATCTGCATACTTTCTAATAAAGATGTTGTCCCAAAGAACGCCTTGAATGGCATTGGGGTACTACAGTTACAAATAGCTTTTGTCATAAAGTAACTGTTTAACTGTAAAGTAACAAATTATTAGCTTTTGTCATTAGCTTTTGTCATAATCCAACATGTGATCCTTGGCGATTAATCCTCGTCATGCGGATAATAGCATTCGAAACTCGAATTTATATTTTAGATGCGTTTTTCGCAACCGATTGAAATAAAAATTTGACACGGAATTTCATTTGCAATTCGCAAAATCCCGTGCCAAATTTGATATGCTTAAGTAATCGCGCTTTTGAGTTATCGCATTCACAAGTTTCTGAAAGTACAGACCGACAGACGATCAACCTCTTGTTGGATTTAGTACAAAAGTTGATAACTGTCTACACTATATATGGTAAATTTGTGTGACCAATTTTACTTATCCAGCTCTCTTCGCATGGTGGTTATCATGTTAACATATATTCGAACAGCCGGACAAACAGACTTTCTTTGGACGGATTTTGTTCAAAATTTGATGTTAAAACCCTCTGACAAATTTTAATACTCTTGCTCAAAGCATTTTTGAGTTATCTATGTCACAGACAGACTTTTTCCAAAAATGTGCTTTTTAATATCAAGGAAATCTAAAACTCAGAGATTCCTCGAAATCTTGAGTTCGAATTTTTCGTTGATTAAAATGCATTCTCTATACTTCGTATAGGAGAAAGTAAAAGAAATGAGAAAAAAAAAAGAAAGAAAAGAAACACAACAGAGACTCGAAGAAAATATCGTTCATTTCCAAGAATTCTAACCACCCTCCAAAGAAATATTCCTTGAATAGAGTTCATTTTCCACGAGAAAGAGAGAACAGGAAACGTAGTCACAGGTGTTCGCTTACCGGCGTAGTATCCTACCAGGTAACACGGTCGCCGCAGTGTTCCTTCCAGTTCGTGGACCATCTAATTTTATCCAATGTATATACGTATAATTTCACTTTAAAAAATCAAAAATATATAGAATATATAGTTTAAGATACAGCCAAAAAATAACATTGTAATTGTTTTTCTAACCATTATTTTTTACTAGAAAAAAAATTCAAATTCCTTGAAAATAAAACGTTTTAACATAGCGTGCTGTAGCTAATAATTATGGATCTACTTGATTTAAATTATCCTCTATACTAAAGAAAGAAAATTGAAAGTGAATTCTATACCTATTTTTTCCATTTATAATTGAATTTAATGATTCTAGAAACGGTGCTCCATGTATTAGTTAGGTGTTCCATGTAATGGAGCATTGTACCGCAAAAGTTGCTTTCTGCTCCATCCCATTGAAGACCGTGGGAAGGTTCAAACTTAGGGGGAAATGAAGTCACGGGAAGCTACAAGGAATGCAGCACCTGAATTTTTTTTTTAATTTGAGTTCTAGTACCGAAAACTGGATTTAAATTAATGAAGCTCTAAGCCATTTGAGATATTAGGCCCTTTATAATTAATTTAAGTCATGCATTAGTGTATATGACACTTGCTCTCTCGGACAATTTTTTGGGGCCCCAAAAAAGGGGGGACATCAGCTATAGCTTGTATAGCTTATGCGTAAATAAGGCATTGCTAGAACCGCATACTGTGTTATCCATTAAGATTAAAATATAGGGAGCTTGGATGAATATAATCTCGTAAAGAGCATCAATATATAAAGGGAAAATGCTGTAATTCTCAACGACCTCGAGATGTTAGAGTTCTTAAAATCCACCTCTGGGCCATAAAAAGTACCCAGACATTATAACAAATAAAAAAATTTAAAAAAATTACCGTTGAACCGGAGTTATTTTTTTTTTTTTTTGGAATAGGTTGGTTTAAAAAATTTATGGGATATATTGTTTATTAACTAATAATTATGTGTGTAAAACTCCATCTGTAAATAAAACATTTTCGTGTTAGTTTTGTCCTTTTATGATCATTTATTTGTGCTTTGCTCTTTCGGCAGAGTTTATTGAACTTACTGATAATTTTTTTTTTCATTTCAGAGATTCCATTCAAATCCAGATCATTTTTTCAATCGAAGCGTAGAGTCAAATATCAGAAATTTGATTACACAAAGTTTGAATTTATTTTAAATTAAAAATTACAAAAATTAAAAAATAATCTAAATTAATTTTTACCACATTCGTTTTAAAATTTCATCTGGTTCATTTTTTTTTCTATAGGCTATTAACTTGAAATTCGGGATAATCATAAATATTTAATTAAATTTCGGAAAAATTCGGAATAATTAATGCAATGATATATTGCTAAAACACTGAAAAAAACATTAAATTTTAATTAATTTTATAAAGAAAATTTAATCACAATTTTGATAAACTCTTTCTGGGTAAGCACCTATTACCTACCAAGTAATTACATTTTAAATTTTATAGATATAGATCCAATGATTTGCCTGTAGAATGATTTTAACGATTTTTCTCATTAAGTATGCCATATCACACAAAGCATGGAAAATATGCCTGTTTATAAATACTATCACGTTAATAAAACTATTATAAAGTTGAAAAGAAAACGTGTCTAATTTTTCGAGTGTATCAACTCTTTAAAAAATGGTCAAAGACTATTTTCAGTCTTTGAATCATTTACAGTTATCAGAACGAATAGCGATAAAAAATTTAAGGCTTTTAAATAACATAAAGCGATAAACATTTTCATCGTTTAACTCCGCATTTCAAACCTCTCTGATTACAAAATACACATTTTCGGCGTTAAATGTGTCTAGCTAAAAAAAAAACCTTTTACTACAGAATTAAAATTTAAAATTGAGTCTTAACATCAATTTTGTAGATTTTAATCAAATTTTGAACGAAATCTATTAACATGAAGTTTGGCTGTCTGGTCATTCAAGTACAATTGAACATGATAACTACAAAACGGAAAGAGGCTATATAGATAAAATTTGGAGCACAGATATAGTATCGAGTAAGACTTGTATCAAATTTTAAGCTAAGCCCATCTAGAAATTCGTCTGTCTGTCTACTTTTACAGGCATGTAAATGCGATAACTCAAAAATACAATAAAGTACGTAAGTGATATTTAGTACACAGTTTAGTTAGCTTAAATCTTTAGCTTTAAATGCTGAAATTGTATTGATCTGTTCTTTCACATGCATGTATACTTGATAACTCAATAATACAAAGATTTAAATAAATGATATTTCTTATGTTAACTTACCGCTAAAATTATAATTATCTTTCAAATTTTTGTTTCCAATTGGTAAAAAAAGGTGTCTAAATGCATGTTCGGTTCTCTTATCTATTGCAAAAATCAAAATTCATGTGTACGAAACTCTAAAAATAAAAATCTGAGCACTAGTAGCATTCTCGGATTTGTTCATTACCCACAGTTTTATTCGGAGGAAGAGGGTGATACGACATTTATTAAAGTATGGAAGAAAGTTTTGGGAAACGATTACCACTGATTTAATTATAGTTTTGTCAAACTCAGATACTGTACTTTTAGGTTAATTGATTGAGATAAATATTTTACTTAATTATCAATTTTGCATTATTATTAAATTATTATCTAAAAAAAGTGCCGAATAATTTGAAACACCTTAAAAAAAGAATTAAAATTATAAGAAAATCTCGAAACATAAAAAAAATTGTGTTTTATCATTCATCATTTTGAGTGTGAAACATGCTTTTATAGCAGTAATATAATTATATACTTAGCTTTTTTTTAATATCGTTATAAAAAAATCAAACATATTAATTTAATTTTAACATGTCTTTAATCTTATAAAAAACAGTTGTGTGTACTCAAAACTAATTATCGTAAACATAAAATGGGAGTCCTTTTTTGCAGGTACTACTTTTGTTAATCCTTCTTTTAATTGATCTAATTTGACATTTTGATTCATTATTAATAACATGTTCAAAATGTAACGTCAGTTTTTTTATTATCTTGAAAGGTTTTTTTTCTAATTAATTTAATTTGCAGTTTGAGTACTTGACCTTGCTGTGCCATAAACTTTCATTCCATGAATCGACTTTTATGTTTGCTTGATTAAATACTTTAAAGATTTTATAATAATTTTAATTACTACAGTTGAGGGGTTCAGTAATGAGCAAATATTTCAGAAACAGAAAGCACATGATCTGTGTCACAATTTTATCACAGAATCTTTTAAAAAATATATATAAACATTTTTTTAACTGTGTTAAAGCTAAAGAAAGATTTTGAATTACAAATATTTTTTATGACAATCTTACAGTAAAGTGAAAATTCAGCTTAAGTTTTAAGAAAATTCTAATTGAAATCCCAAGAAAACGCTACGAGGTGCTCATTTTCACCCTCCGGTGTATATATGTGCAAAATGTCGAAAGTGTAGATCCAATGGCCTAGTCTGTAGAGCGCCAACGTACATAAACAAAGAGACAAACACTCATATTCGCATTCATCAATATTATTAGTAGATATAGGTAAGTAAGACAACGCTTTCTATCTTTATTATCAACATTGGAAGCAAAGAAACAAATGAAATATTAGAAGCAGGAATGTAAATCCCATTTACAACAATGAAAATATTACCTCATTATTAAATAGTTAACTAACACACATTAACTAATCTATATAGAAAAAAATGTACAGCAAATAAATCGGTATCGCTGAAATGATAATATTCTGAATTTTAAAACAGCGTAAAAATCTTTTTGTGCAATGATATTTTCGTACATTTTTGTTTCGAAAACGTCAACATCTTACTTAATTGAAACTTAAGTAGGATGTTGACTTTATTAAAATTAAATTTAAAAATTTAATTAAAATAAATTAATTTAATTTAATTTAATTTAAATCAAAAGTAATTAAAATGTCAGAAAACATTGTTTCGAATTGCGCATTATTACTCTCTAAAGTATGCATGTGCTAAGTGTGGCAACTCTAGGTTAAACGGTCTAGTCTATAGAGTGAACACATGCACAGCCTCATTTATTAGTAGAAGGGATTTTTTTAAATATTTTTCCTTAAATCCAAACTCTTTTTTAACATGGAATGTTCATTTATAAGAAAAATTAAGCATGTTTAATTCTAATTCAAGAAAATAACTAAACATCGATGCACGGCTTATCTGGGATGCCTTCAAGTTGCCACTTCAAAAGAAAAAGAAAGTGCTCTTGCTTTCATTAATGGAAATTTGCCATTTGATTTTTTAATGAATAATTACATAATTGAACTTGCTTGCATCTTATGAAAATGGAAATTTTAATCTATAACATGAATCGCAGGCGATTTCAATCGAAATTTAATTTCAGATTTTCGAATAATAAAGCATAAAAATAAGATAGTTCTTCATACTGCAGTAATATTTTTTTACATTAATTATTCTGTCAGATTAAACTGATAAAATTAAAATTGTTTACCGTAAAAGAATAGTTTTTGTTTGACTTCGCGTATTGAATGCTAATCTCATTGGCGAATCAAGAATTTAAAAGATAAGCTCCGAAATTGAGAAAAAGAAGGGTAAAAAATAAAAAAAACGAAAGAGAGAGAAATTTTTTCTTGCATTTCCTAATCATAAATAAAGGCAGAAGTTGTTGTCCTAGGTAATTTTTCTCTGAAAAAGATTTTTCATGTTCATTTTCTTTCTTCATCCTTTTCCTTTTTTTAAAATTAATATTTACACAAATAGAATTTCTAAATGTCAAAATATGAAAAGCTGTAACCTCATTTTATGTGGCTTTATGGATATTGGGAGTGGCAATATTTTTTTTTGTAATTATATGGATTAAATTATTTCAAAGCAATATTACATACACATAAATAAAATTCAGGAATCTTTTTCCTCACTTTATTAATTAATTTCATTTCCTAGAAAAATATACCAAAAGAACTTTTTTTGAAGTAAATTCTAAGATTTATTTGGCAGTTATTTTCCGCATAGAGTAAGCAAGGTCAAAAATTATGATTAAATAAGGTGGAATATTTAAATGCTCTACTAAAATGTGACCAATGGTAGTGATTGCCCAGAAATTTTCTCGTATAATCTTTATTAAATGCATTTGAGTATTATAAGTAATAATAACAACAATAAACACGAAAGAGACTATTAACGGATGATCTACTGCGATTATTCGTAAGATGTGGTGAGTACACAAACAATCGAAAACCTAATGTCAGTTACTGAGAATTCTTTGTGACCGGTTGAAAACAAAATTTGACACCGAATTACAATTGTAATAACAAAATTAAATATTAAATTTTGCAAATTTAATTCATTGCATTTACATACTTGTAAAAGAACAGACTGACTAACGGTCGATATTTCCAACCGTCAATCAATCTGCGAGTCAAGTTTTATGCATTCAGTTCTCATCGTTTTATAGCTGCTGTGTTAATTTATATTCAGGCAAATGGATAGACAAATTTTCATTGAAAGGATTTTATTCACAATTCGATAAATTTAAATGGAAAAACAAAAAGTCTATATGTCAAAAATCAAAGCATTTAATTAACTCTAATTCATCGCGTTTTGAGCTATCGTATTCGCAGACAATGCTGTTACGGATTTTCATTGGGTTCGCTTGATAGTGTGTGTGTATGGTGTGAAAACATAATCAGTAGGCCATAGTAGAAAACAACGGTGACGTTTATTTACACGGAGACACAGATGACAAATGTTTGCAGTCTAGATGAACACAGCAGCACTCTACAGCAGACAGTAGCCCACAAGTTGTAATCTCTCACAGTACACAAAGCGGCCAGACAGTATCCAGCAGGAGAGGGGATCCTCGGAGCTTCGCTCTACAGTCTCTCCAACGGCTGAACTTCTCACTGTCTCCTCGCTTTAGCTGCCGACTCACTACTGACTACTATACACACGACACGATGCTGCCTCCACAGTAGACAACATGACTCGGCACACAGCAATCCAGCACTCGCTCCACACAACGCTGGTACTCCGCCGTTGCTTCGCTATCCTCTCGAAGACTTACTTGTCTACGACTCTGCTTCCGATCACGATTCAATTCATTCCTCCTTGCAGCTGGAGACTGCCTGCCTTTTATAGTTCCCAGGAGGCGGAGAGAAAACCTTCTGGGCCAATCAGGAGTATCTGGGTGTATCTCAGTTCCTCTTAGACGGATCGGGAAAATTCTCGAAGTTTCCAGCATTATCCATTTTGTCTCCAAAGTGGCCAAATTCGTCACCAAGTCGCCAAGTTTATCGCCAAGCTTTGCGGTCATGGACGCGGCATCCGGTCTTCTTACGACGGTCTTTCTTACGATGACACTATTCATGCTGAAACAAAATTACGGGTTTGTAACAATACATAATTCCAAAAATGTGTTTTATGGATTGAGGAGGTCTGAAACATAAAGCTTTTTGTCAAAATCTCAAAAGCTTTGCTCTAAATTTAATGACCCCTTCACAGCGTCA
The DNA here is from genome assembly GCA_026543865.1 of Argiope aurantia. Lineage (NCBI taxonomy): Eukaryota > Metazoa > Arthropoda > Arachnida > Araneae > Araneidae > Argiope > Argiope aurantia. Next base: position 83,030 of record JAPMOR010080405.1, on the reverse strand, counting down.
ATATTCCTTTTATTGATATTATTGCTCCTTTTATTATTAGCATTTCTTTTTATTAATATTGGAGGTAAGGAAAACAAGAATAATTTATTAAATGAAATTTCAAATAAATAAGTAAGTTTGTAATTTATTGACCCTAGCTCCAATCGAACAGAAATTACGGCAATGGAATGCCTGAATATCATATCTTCCAATCAGTTGAATAGGGAGAAATTTTTTTCTGCGATTTTTATAAAATATTTTGAGATTTTGTCCACCAATGCGATTTAAAGGTTTGATATCCACTTATTCATAAATTCAGCGAATGATTCCTTGATGGCAAATTATAATTATTTAAAATTTTAAAGCTGGTTATTTCATATATCATTTGCCATAAAACAATTTAATCTCAAATTTTATCCTAATATTTTAAATATATAATTACTTGGAGCTCATTTATTGTGAAATTAGTTCTATAACCCTGTGATATAATATTTTTCATTCATTTAAAATAATATTTTATAAATGTCGTAAAAATGCTGAAAATTTTCATTTAACACTTAAGTAAACGTACATTATCACCTGAATAATTTCTTTTTATAAAAAAAAATAATAATTTGTGAGTTGAAGTTATAATTAAATTAAAAGGGCGAAATAATTAAAATTCAGAGCAAAGAGAGAGAGATTTCAATCCCTAGGTAAATAAACTGATTTACTGTACTACACATTTCCTTACAAATATTCATTTCATATTCTCACGAGTGCTAGTTATTTTCATGAATTATGCATTTCGTAATTTAGAATGGTGACACTGATTAATGTATGTTTCCGTAACAAAATAATATGTGTAAGTAAAAGCATTAAAAGATATGAAATATATGTATTAAACGAATCTCGGGTATTATTATTATTAAACTAATGTACAGTGAAATTATTAAAAATGAGTTTAAATATTTGAAATTTTGACAGCTTATTATTTATCAAACGCGTTGCAGCATTGTTAAAATGTGTAAGAATAGGGGAGCTCCAATATTCCATATAAATTGAGATTAATGCACATTATAATTTTTTATGCGACTCAGGCTGGATAATTAGATTATCCGAATTGTCAAGCTTAATACTAAATTTTAATTATGGTTTTAGTATAAACAATCATTTAATGCTGTTTTAGTCCCTTATTGCGAGGACTAAAAAAACATTTTAAACTAATATTTAGCATTAACACTTAATTTTTGATGAAATTATATATAAGATGATCTATCTCCCTAACTGTCTAATAGCTGGCTTATAATCTTTTAAATATATGCATATAATTCTAGTTGGAAAAATGCTCAAAATGACATAACGAAATATACTTTACATTGTTAGAGTCAATAAATGCATCACTAAAAAAATTATTCTCATTAACAGCCCTTTTAAAATAAAATATATTTATAACTATAATATTTCGAAAGAAAAAAGTTTTTCGCACTTCTGCGAAAACCTTTCGCGCACTTCTGGCAAATTTAAAAAAGTTAAATGTCACTATTTTAGACCATTTCCAAGACTTCCTCAAGGACAATATGCCAATCAGCGTGCAGCGTTTCACCTTGGCAGTCGTTGGTTGGTCTAAAATATAGAAAACCAAAGCTTCATAACTCGGCAATCTGGTTCGTAGAAAATTAGAACCTTTTTACATAAAAATCTTAGTGTGACAAAAATATTTTACTGAAAATGATTAAAAGGAGCATGAAATTATATAAAACTTCAGACTATGTAATCTTTTCAACAGAACATATACTGAATGTTAGGTTTGGTTTGGTTTGGTTTAGTTATATTAACGTCCCATTTGAAGCAACACTTGGGCTCGTAATTTTGAACCGTGGTCAGATGACGAGGACGACACCTGAGCTAGCACCACCTCTCCACACCAGCGGGAGGACGTTTGGTCAGGACGGATTTTAAGTGCAACAGACCCCCTTATACGACGGTTCTTCGGTGGAATCGGGTCTCGAACCTGCAACCCTTCGGTTCCGTAGCCGAGACCAGACCACCGCGGCCTTACTGAATGTTAGATCATTATAATAGTGAATCTGCATAAATTTAAACGCATCTAAGTTATAATAAAAGTTGAGCACAACTCCACAATAAGTAGAAAATAATATCTTTGGTTCTTTTATATTCTATAAATGATAAACATTTTTCAATGAATTTCATAAATGTTTGCTATCTTCACCAAAATAGAACCAATTAACATGAAGCCACATTCATATTAATGTGGAATTCATATCATTAAATTCGTAAAATTATATGTATAATTGCGTATATTCTTTATGTTATTTTTCTGTGTTCTCTATGCTATTTTTTACTATATAGTAAAGTGACGTCCTTTTTCCACCTGCAAGACTGTATATTCGATTTCCAAAATTAAATTTGAATGGTGTACTTGCGCTTGTGTCACGTAGGATAAAATGAAGCTTTTCTTATTGACGAGTGATTATATGATATTAAATTCAATCTCTTCCTCTTTTATTTGCTAATTTTTGTATCAAAAATATGGAGATGAAAATAAAAATTGTAAAAAATTAAGTGCTTATAAAAAAATAGTCAAAGTGGGTTAGAATTTAAGTCAAGTTTATCACATATTTTAATTATTATTGAGCGTTTAAGAATTTTCTTTTTTATAATATTCATTGCGGTTAATTTCTTTATCGTATCGCTTTCAGCTATTTGCTATGTTTGTTTTCACTCTGCTTTTGACTAAAAGAAAAGAAACACATTTTAGCATAACTAATGATTTGATAATGAATTTCTATACAATCTTTAATATTCTGATTATTATGATGCTTTTAATCATTATTTTTAATAAATCCACTACCAAATGACGCTTTTTCTATGAAAACAAAATTTGATTAATGTTGAACTGATTAATTGATAATGAAATACTGGAAATATTTAATTATAATTCTTCTGAAAGTATGGACTCTTGGAAGACATAAATATTCAACATTTCAGAGCTCTACATAAAAAAATGATTAAAAATTTCCTCTTTTAAAAACGAAATTTATATTCACAAAAGAAAATTTAAATGAAAGAGAACAAAAAGAATTTTTACTTGCCGTAATTCAAAATTTTTACAAGGATTTTTTAAAAATATCTTCGAGTTCTCAGTTAATAAGCAATGGCCTATACTTACTATATATTATTTTAATTACTTTATTATTTCTGATAAAAATGAAATAATAATATCATTTTCATTTTAAAAATACATTTTTAAACAAGATTTAATGATGTTTCTCTATTACCCTTTTAAAATATTACTAAACTTACAGAAACAATTTAAGTGATAGAGTATATTCATTAGCGCTCAGGCATTCTATTTTTAATGAACTAATTACTAATAATCTCATATCTTATGAATAAAGTTGTTTTTGAAACTAAATAGGTTTTGGATTATTAAGAAAGAACATTTAATTTTCAAAGAATGTGCTGAGTTTGTGAATTAGAAATATGCAATTTGCACTCTTAATTTATAAATTGGTTCATTATTATCAACAAAAATAAAAAAAACAGCCTAAAATTTTTGAATAAATTAGAAATGTGTAATTTGCCTTTATAATGGTTTATCTTCATTCGTGAAAATAGGAAACAACGAGAAAATAAAAGAATGCATCAAGTAACGTTTTCAATATTGAACAAAACAAAACAAAGAAAACATTGAAAATTTTAATCATTATTTATGTATTTTACTGAATATATTTGCAAAGCTAAACGCAAGGCTCTCTCTCTCTCTCTCTCTCTCTCTGTATGTATATATATATACATACAAAAGGTTAGCAAGAAACAAGTTACCACTTCAAAGGACTCTTAAATGCGTTCTATTGGTCCAAATGAGATAAAATTTGATTACAAATTATTCAGATAATGCGCTTTACATTTATTAATTAAAAAAATTTAGTACAAAAATTTACCTATAGATGGCACTTTAACACAAATGGCATTTATTTGCATATATTGAAAAGGCGAAACATAATTTGCGTTACAGGATGCCTACGTTGCAAGAAAAAGCGCTACTGGTGAAATTGTCCTACCTGAACCAGCAAAATTCCGTTGTAGCTCTAAAGGAATTTCGTCGTATGAAGCAGATATGAAGAGGTCCAATGTCTCCGGGTGCCCTACGAAAGATGATGCAGAAATTTGACAAAACTGGGCAATTAGGCATTCTTCTAGGTAGAGGACGGGAAAAAAAATCCCGTCTTCCAGCGTCGGAAATGTTGCCTCGTCGTGTAAAGCGATTGTCTCGCCGGACATCTATCCTTCGACTTTTGTTTGTGGTGTTATTTGAAGGACAATATCTATGTCAAAGGTCGTCATCTCTACCAGATCTGAAGGACAACATTAGGCGACATATTCTTAATATTCCGGCAGACTCACTCCGTTCATCTATAGAAAATATGGTTCTCTGATTAGAGCGTATTGTTGAAAATGAAGGAAGACATTTTACTTTATTTAACAATCAATTATAAACCATATGAAATGGTTTTATGTATATTACAATGCCACCTATCGGTGAATTTTTGAACTTTTTTTTAATTTAATAAATGTAAAGCGCGTTATCTCAATAATCTGCAGTTCACATTTTACGTCAGGCTTTACAATATTTGTAAATAGAAATTATTACTATTGCTTTCAAAAGGAAGCTTATCTTAAAAGATTGGAGGTTTGAAATTCAAAGAAAAACGTCAATTCTTTTCAATGTCCATGAATATTCAAAGAATGATGAAAAAGAAAAAAGGAGGCGTCTAACCTGATACATATCACTATCACAATTTCGGAAAGAAATCTAAAGCCATCTCCTTTGCCTTGAATGACTAAAAATAACTTAGCATATAATTAACCATTGTATTACCCTCTTCTTCCTTACAAACAAAGACTTTGAAAAGCATTTGATTTAAGAACATTTTTCTTCTTTAATTTGTAAAGTTTCACCATGATTACTCATTTTAAACTAAATCTAATCAAATCTATCTATGAATCTGTGTCGTGAATATGAGTTCAAGCATTAAGCATGAATTGTAAGAATATTACCTCTTAATACTAATATTTTCTGGTCATTTTTAATTATATTAAGAACCTATTTTCAAACAATTCTATGGTTATTGTTAGATGGGCTCCGTAATTTAAAACAACAATCAAGTGGTAAGGACAATCATTAAATGGAACTTCCTGCTTGGTACTTCCACACCACACCAATGAGAAGACATTAGGCAATTTATGATTTAGCCTTTACTAAGTCCATTTACTTAGTTGATCTTTAGTGCATTCAGGTTTCAAATAGATATTTTATAAAAAATACCTTTGTGATGAGGGTTATAGCCATTTATAACTGATTTGAAATTGATTTAAAGCTTTTTATTTTAAAATTGATTTCAAGCCTTTTATGAAGAAAAAAAAAGAGACTAAAATCTTTTTTTTAATCAGAAAAATTATTGTTGAAACTCTTCATAGAAATAAGTGAGACTTTTCTAAAGATGAACTGCTTAGATGAATTTTAAACAAATTTTTCCACCCATTTCACACTAAATTTTCTCTCACACTTTTTTTTTAAATAAAAAATAATTTCTAATATATCTCCACCATCATATGATTATGATAAAAAAAAACTGTCTAATAGGAACAAATCCAATGGAATTATTATTAATATAAAGTTTTGATGCTACAAATAATACGTTTTCAGTTAGAACGTTATTTTATTATTAGACGGCTTTTAATGCAGCCAAATCATTCCATGCAAAAATAAGACTGCTGCTGCCATCTATGAATATACTTGTGAACTAGTGATTTAGAAAAGAGTTTGCAAAGCAAAAAAAAACAGAAATCTGCCTTTGTTTCGTATCGAAATTTCAAACCCAGACAGGAATGTGAAGCAATAAATCGATAAAAGAAATCTGTAAGAATTTTAACAGTCTCTTTTGTTTGTATTTTTATTTGGTGATTTTCTGCCACTGAAATGCACTTGTTAAAACTATGATACTAATGTGATCGATTTTCGATAGTTATATGTATGAAGCTTATATGATTTCCAAATGCAAAGTATTCGACAATTTTTTTGTCACACTGAAGTCGTTACAAATAAATATAATATATGTATTCTTTATCAATTATCTTTATAAAAATAACTCAGTAGCCAAAGTTAATCAATAATAGACGATATAAGAGTGCGAGTATCATAACTGCATCATAAAAGATGATATCCAACATATTTGCTATGATAGAATATTGCACTTTGGGTACCCATTGTTATTTTGAATGTATTTAAGGTATTCATAATTAGATCGAATGTATCTTAAAGTTTTTTTTATTCATTTAAACATTTTAACAAGAAAATATATTACTAAATTATCATATTGTTACTATTTTTCTTGGCTGTGTTACATTCTAATATAATATTTACGTAGCACTTTTTCATGTGTGTATTAATTTACGAATGATTTCAAAAATGAGAATCAACTGAAATCCATATACAGAAGAACTCCAATTATCCGAATCTTTTATTTATTTATTAAAGGAAAAAAATATTGAAATCCACTACTGCAAATTTCATGTTATCATATAAGAACATTATTATTTTTTAAGTCATTTTTTTGTCTTAATTTAAAACCTTACCAGTTTAAACTGGTTTGAAAAATCACGTGACTTTCAGGTTACGTGTGCTTCGATATTTAATAAATGATGGTATTTTTTCATCTAAAAATCGTTCAAGCTCCAAAAAATTATTCAAGGAACTTTTTTTTTTGAGAAAAACCGGTTTAAACTGGTTAGGAATACTGCATTGTGCAATCGTCAACTTTTAGAAAAGCGATCCCCTCCCCCCCATCTTAAGATCGTTCGAGATCCAAAACTTTTTTGCCATCCAGAAAAATGAAAAATTCGAAATATATATATATGTAATGATATTTTAAAATTTTATTGAATCCTAATTAATTTCCTAATTTCTTAGCCTAATTCGGCCCATGTCAAATCATTCTAAAATATTCTCTTATTTCTGATCCTATTCCACTGTTTCTTTCTAATTAATTCAATTGAAGCTTTGTAAAAATGATTGCGTCAGCGGTTCCCACGTGCCGAGTGAAGGGATCAAGAATTGTTGATGTAAACAGATTCTTCTAAAGGATCTCTCTGTTTCTCTTGTCAAGGTCGACGCATGTGAGAAATTCCAATCAGAATCGACACGTGTCAGAAATCTCATGTTATATAAGATATCGGATAAAATGTTCAGTTGTGTGTGTGTTTGTCGCTCCTGCTTGTACATAATGCGTGCTTCTCCGGGATAAAATAAAAACGACGCCAAAAAGTCGAAATCCTCTTCACTGCCTTCGAAACTGCCTCCTGATTAAAAAATTATATGCTTATATATATATATATATATATGTATATAACGTTCGATACAGTACCTCTCTTCGCTATTTCGCGTTCATTCCCAATTTCTTCTCTGTACTTCTTCGACCGATTTCTTAGGACCCTGCCTTTTATATGCCAGACAGAAGACTCAGGTACATGGCGGACATTTGCACAATGTTGTAACTTTTTGTTGGCGATAAGTAGCCAAACATTGTGCAAATGTCCGCAAAACATTACAATATTGTGCAACATCAAACCTTATCATTTTCTAATAACCCTAAAAGCTAAAAATTGATGCCTCAAGTAAGATTCATCTGTTTCCTAAACCGTAAGATGCTGATCAGCCGTCTGATAATCTGTTTGGAAATTTTTACAGGGAAGTTTTTTAGCGGCACAAAGTTAGCTGCGCAGTAGAGAATTCTGTTAGACCTTTTAGTGTTGTGTGTTTTTTGTTCGTGTCGCTTTAGTTCGTGTGTTTTAAATATATGTTAAAATTTTGTAAAATAAATTATTTTCAAACATAATGATTGCCTATTCACTGTGCCCAGTATAAAAACTTTACTGCCGTAGTCGACAGGATATTCGCAAGGATACTAAATTTAAAAAAAACACACAAAAAAAAAATTAAAGCGTTCGCTACAAGCGCTGAGATAATGACTTCCGGAAACAGAAAGAATAAGGTAAGAGTCTCATTTCTCTCACAATATGACTCCTCATATTGTAATCAGAGACGGATGAAATGTTAATTTGTGTTTTTTGAGTTCTCTGAATGAATAAGTAGATCTTTTTGCACGTCAGGGCTTACTTTCGTTTTGTACAGCAGTATAATTTCGAATGTCAGAAATTATTCTATAATAAAATGAATAAAACTGTTCTAAGTATAGTAAATTACCAATTAAAGAAGTGTGATTGTTGGAATACATCAGTATTCTAAACGTTAAATTTGTCTTGGATACGCCAGTGTTCGACAAATTACATGAAGGACACGACATGTGTTAAAAGTATTAGAGCTAATTTTGTTTTTGCTTTGTTTGGAATACACCAATATTTTAAATGATAAATTTGTTTTGGGTACACCAGTGTTCGACAAATTTCATGAATAACACATGTGTTAAAAGTATTGGAATCAATTTTTGTTTTGTTTTATGAAATATACTGTTACAAACCTGCAATTCTGCTTCCCAGCATAGTTAGTTCCATCATCAGAAAGATTGTTTTACATTCATCTGTATCGGACGGAGTCCGGGTGTCGCGTCGGAGGTCCCAGAGCTTGGCGACAAACATGGCGACCATTTGGCGACGAATTTGGCGACTTTGGTGTCAAAATAGATTATACCCGAAACATCAAGAATTTTCCCGATCCGTCCAGTAGGAACCGAGATACGCCTCGAACGTTCCTGATTGGTTGAGAGGCTTCTAGCTCCGCCTCCTGAGACCTATAAAAGGGTCTGCAGCTGCCAGAGCAGGGTAGTCGTAGTCGTAGTGGGAATCGACGGAGTAGTCGCAGTTGGAATCGACGGAGCGCAGTAGTCAGAAGCGACAGAGCAGAGTAGTCGGAATCGACGGTGAAGAACTGGTCTTCCAGGGATTAGCAGAGCAGCGAAGGAGTCAAGCTAGTACTGAACTAAGCTGTGCGCTACTGTCTGCAGTAGAGTCTTGTATGCTGCACGTCTTGGCTGAAGATAATCGTCTTCTGTGCTGTATATAGTTGTCGTTTTTGTGCTGTCCTGTGTGTCTTCATGTAAATAAACGTCGTGGTTTCTTTTTCTACTGCCGCCTGCTGATTGAGCGTTCTCCACACCATATAACTTCCACTATCCAAACGAACCCCAGAAAATTCGTAACAATACAATATTTTTATGTTAAATTTGTCTTGCATACACCAGTGTTCAACAAATTGTAAGAATAATAATATTTGAATTATAATTATTGGAATTTGTTTCGTTTCAGTGTAATGTATATTTAGAATTTAGGAAATAATTGATTCGACAGTGTTAATTGGAATATTTTAGTTGAAATGTAATGTGCTCCGAAGACTATTTAAGAGTATTCTGAATGCATTAGCAATACTGTGAGATTGTATGATATATGTAATCTTGAATAACTTTTTTTCCATTGTTGATATCATTTCCTGTGTAAGTTACATAAAAGTGTTATTTTATATATCAGTTAAGGTAACTGTTGAGTACTGATTTTATTGTGTAAGGCAGTTTTTTTTTTTTTTCTTCTTCTTCTTATTGAATTCTAAAGCAAAACATATTTTATAAGAATTTTTGTGAATTTGTTTGTTTTGAAACGATAATAATACTTTTCTAACTTTATTGAGAGTTTGATTTTTTGTTGTTGTTGTGATACATAAAATTTCATTTTAGAAATATTCTTTTATACGAGATAGTGTATAAATTTTGATTTTTGCATAATTATATATTTTTTAGATTAATTGTCATATTTTAATGCATTTTATTTGTGTTATTAACTACAATATAGTACATGCATATGCGTTATACTAAAACGATAGTTGATTTTGTATTTAGGTACTTGAGATTACATTCTAACTTTATATGACGTAACTTAAATGTGATGTTTTAGTTTAGTTACATACTGTAAGGAATAATTTCGAAATTTTTTGTTTTTAAAAAAAGATAAAAATAATTGAATTATTGTAAGAGTTGCAACAAAACTTTTTTTTCTCCGTTTCATATTTTGTTTTGTTTTGTTTTGTTTTGTTAATTGAATGCATAAGTAAACATAGCAGTCAAAATGGCTTATTTAGGTAGGGCACGAAAAGAGTACATTAAGCTACTAGCCGAGGAGCTGAATCTTAATGTAACGGATAATTTGAAAATGGCAGATTTGAGTAAACTAAGTACCACACACCCAGATTATGATGAGGACTTTATCAAAAATCAACTCACAATTATAGTAGAAGATAGAAAGAATAACAAGATATAGTCAAGAATAACAAGAATTTGAAAAAGAGAAAGAGAGTTAACAAAAGTTGTACCCAAATTTGAAATGAAAGATGAGGACATATTTTTGTTCTTAACCTTATTTGAGCGACAGGCAAAGCGAGTTAACACTGAGAAAAGACACTGGGTGTCGGCTCTTTTGGCTCTTATGCCAAGTGAAATTAATCAATTAATGGCTCGTGGAACAAAAGAAAAATTTGACGATTACAATTACATTAAAAATCTATTGCTGAAGCGTTCCAAACTTAGTGCTGAGAATTTTAGGCAAAAGTTTGTGAAACACCAGTGGAAACCAGCGCAATCCTGGCGTGATTTTGTTTTTGAATTGACCGGCTATTTCGAAGAGTGGCTAGGAGAACTTGGTGTAAATGATTTTGACGAGTTGAAGAAGCTCGCCATTACAGAACAGTTGAAAAGACGTGTCGCTGGTGACGTAAGAGAGCATTTTGTCCATGACTGGGTCAAATGAGTTATCCCAGGCGACTTAGCTGATAAACTAGATGAATATGAAAGCGTGCGGGTTAATGTAAAGGGAGCTCACTCGAATGATACAAGTTCGGCCAATTATAAAGTCGCCTGTATCAAATCAAAAGACGAACCACCCTGTAGGAAAACCGATAACGTCGAACACGGGAACAAGTAAAGATTTTAAACCTAAATGTTTTGTTTGTGGAACTTTAGGACATTTGACTCGGTAATGCCAAAAATACGAGAAAAATATCACCTCGTGATGCCAAAAGTAATGCAATTACAACAAAAGGCACTGAATTAGAACCTCTCAAAGTAGCAGTAACTGCTAAGGTATCAATCTCTGTTTCCACTCTCATCAATACGAGGGATAGAATTGATGATCTGCAGTTCGTTGATATCAAATGTGGACAAACGTCCATGAAAGCTGTAATCAATACAGGGGCAAAAATATCAGTTTTAATCGATAAAGATTGTGGAGAAGGTGAAGGAACTATCCAAAGCATTTCGGCATTTGGTGAAAGGGTGCTAAGCTATTCAACTCAAAAATAGATGATGGAAAACATAGCTTTGTGCCAATTATGTGCGCCGTATCTAAGAAACTCGTCAACGACATGTTGATTAATGCCACAGCTTACGAGATTCTTTTGTAAAATATTCAGTTATCTGATTTAGAAATTCAGAGAAATTCTGAAAGCGCAGAAGATAAAGATATACAATTAAAGAGTTAGAAAGAGCTATCTACTTTAACAATGGTGCAGGAAACCGAGACATTGGGAAAAAATTGGTAAAATCATCTTTTGTTGAACTTCAACTAACTGATGAATCACTAAAACAAGTCTGGGACCAGACTGGGAACAGACAAAATGCGTACAAAATTAAGGATGGAATTTTAATACACACTGTGTCAATCTGCGGTGAAAAGGTGGTTCTTACCACCTGCCAAAGAGAAGAAGTTGTGAAAGTGGACACGAAATCCCGCTGGCTGGACATTTTGGCGAGAACAAAACTGAACAAAGGATCAAATATTCCTTCTTCTGGCCTAATCTACAATAAGATGTAAGTTTATTTTGTCAAAGCTGCAAGATCTGTCAGCTTAGAAGAGGGCTCACTTACCGGGATAGGATCCCCATAACACCTATAGTTCGACCTGAAAACCCATTTGAAGTATGAAGAGTACCCTGCATTGACCCTTTGGAACCACCCTTTTGCAGAGGCCATAAGTATATTATCTGTTCAGTCGATATTTGCACGCGGTAGACAGAGGCTGTATCGGTTAGGAATATTAGGGCAAAAACAACATGTGAAGTTTTAATGAGGATATTCACCCAAACTGGGTTACCAAAAATTATTTGCATGGATCAGGGAACAAACTTCACTGCTGAATTGACTGAAGCCTTCAGAGACGTTTTGGGAATAGCTCCAAAATTCGCTCCCAGTACACCTGGAGAGCATGGGAGCTGTAGAACGTTGGAACCGGACTCTAAAAGAAATCTGCTTTCAGGAAAACTGAAATAATTGCAATTCTCACCTTCCTTACCTCATATTTGCATACAGAGAAGTACCATATAGCACAACGGACGTCTCATCATACCAACTTGTATATGGTCGACTACCAAACGGCCCATTGAAACTAATGAAGGGGGTTTGGACGGGCGGCAAGGAAATTCCCACTGGTAGCTGAATCTGCAAGTAGATACAATTTCAGGTCTAGAGAAAAGCGTTTGGCAGTTGGTGACCAAGTTTTGGTTCTTATTCCATCGTCGTCTCACAAGCTTCCTAAAAAATGTATCTATTATAGAAGTCCATTTAAGCATCTATCATAGAAACACAGAATAAAGATGGAAGTGTAAAGGAGATCTACTTCAATAAATTACGACCGTATGTAGCAACAGTTGAAAAAATCGGCCTAATTTTTGACCAAGGCAATGAATTTGGTGATCTCTACTATGCGCCTATGGACACAGTAGAATTGGACGATAAGGACATTAGTGAACACTTATTGGACAGTTCTATTGATTTGAGAATTTCTCAAAAACACGTGCTTGTGAATCTTTTCTCCAAATTTTCAGATGTGTTTAGTTCTGTCCCAGGACTTGATAAAGTTAGAGGACATTTAGTGAATTTAATACCAAGCTTCATTCCAAAGAAACTAAAACCTTATCGCATACCAGTGACACTTCAAGAAGAAGTAGATAAATAAATTAATGAGTTACTTCAAATAGGACTGATTGAGCCTAGCGAAAGCGAATGGGCTCACCCTATCGTGTGTATCTCTAAAAAGGACGGAAGTGTAAGGCTCTGCGTAGATTATAGACTTTTAAATAACGTCACAATCACTGATGCATATCCAATGCAGAACGCAAGAAACCAACCTTCTTTTTGAAATTGGCCAAGGCAGCTTCACAAGTGTATTAGACTTTAAAGGTTATTGGCAGATCCCTATGAAGGATGAGGCCAAGCCTTTGACAGCATTTGTGACTCACTCAGGGCCTTACCAATGGAGGGTCATGTCTTTCGGCATGAAAAATACTGAGAATACCTTTCAGAAGCCCATGGACAATGCTCTTTCCGCACATCGGAAATACTGCCGTTCATACATCGACGACGTCGCTATCTAATCGACCACCTGGAAAGAACACCTGTACCTCCAAGGTGTTTAAATCCTTAAAAGAAGTAGGGCTAAAAGTGAACCTGGAAAGTCTGCTTTTGGCAGAAAATCTGTCAAGTTCTTAGGCCACATAGTTGGTTCTGGGAAACATTCTCCTGATCCTGAAAAGATGGAAACGATTCAAAAGCTGAGTCGACCTACCAGAAAAGGTGAGTCAGGAGTTTCTTGGACCTCACGAGTTATTATCAAGATTACATCTTCCGAACTTCTCACAATTAGTGTTGCCCTTAACTTAGTTGACTAAAAAGAACATTCCGAATTACATTCTTTGGGAATCGTCAGCTGAAAATTCTTTCGTTAAACTCAAGGTGAAACTAGTAGATACGCCTTTCCTATATACACCAGATTTAACTCGTCTCTTTCTATTATTTATGGATGCTTCCGCCACTGCCATGGGCGCTTGTCTAGCTCAGTATAACGATCAAATGGAAGAAATTCATATTGCTTTCTTTAGAAAGAAATTAACTGCGACCAGTGTGAAGCATTTTGTGTGTTGGAAGCTTTCACAAATTTGACTCTTGGATCTTTGGATCCCAAATTCAGGTCATTTCAGATCATAACCTCTTGACATATCTTACAAATAATGCTCCTCACAGTGCCAAACTGAGATGGGCATTGGCCTTACAAAGATATAATGTTAAGATTTCCTATAGAAGGGATAGTGCTCATGGCAATGCAGATGCACTTTCCAAACTTAGAATTTCCGAGTATATTTTTTCTTATTCATTATTATATATATTCACTAAAAGTTTTTTTAGAAGAATTAGTCATAAAATTTAACATGTAAAGTATCTCATTATTTTTTCCTAGATTTTTCTTTTTTTTTGTTATTATGTATTATTTTGTAATGCATGTATATTTATGTGTCTCCGAGGAGTTATATTATCTGGGACTCTTTGCGAACAGGCGCATCGTCTTAAGACAGATGCTCTTCTGTTAGGGGAAGGAGTAAAATTAATCTATTTCCTTTCCGTAAGATGCTGATCAGTCATCTGATAATCCCTTAGGGAATTTTTAAAGGGAAGTTTATTAGTGGCGCGAAGCTAGCTGCGCAGTTAAAATTTTGTAAAATAAATTATTTTCAGCCATAATGATTGCCTATTCACTGTGCCCAGAATAAAAACTTTACTCCTCAAAAGCGATACACTTTCAATTTTCTTCCCTTGCATTTTGAGGCTTCAAAAATATCAAAACAAAACAACAATATGCTCTCACATGATAATTATGAGAATGTATTTCATCTTAATCATACTAATAATAACTTAATCTTACTTATCTTTACTCAGTAAATATGTGCTGGGGTTGTCTGTGCTGGGGTTCCACAAACCAGAACATTTGAACTAGGCACATACATATTAGGATGTACACTTCGGAGAAATTTTTCAGACTTTTTAATAAAAATTTTAATTAATTAAAAATTAATCGAAAGTTTGGCGTTTTTCTGCGGTAACTTTTGAAACCCTTACAGTGCATAAATAATTTTTACATTATTTAAAGTTAAAAAAAATTATGTTTTCAAAGATAACAAAATTTTAACCTATAAATTAAATTTCTAGTTTTAATCATTTTTTTTTTAATATTTTAAGCGTAATTTTCAAACCGTTTATTTTGCACAAAATAAATATAATATTTTACTTACACGAGCTGGTTAAGAGCACATGGGGAAAATCAGCGTATTGCCATCACGTTGTCAAAAACTCAAACTGAACGATTAAGTTAATTCTTACTGCAAACTAAGCCTAGGAAAGTGTAATGTAATGGAATAAATACGGAATGTTATTTTCACTAAAAAGAATGAATGAAAGAAAAAAATTTTAATAATGCAGAATTCTTTAAAGCTCACATCATCTAATATATACAGGATAGCTACTCTAATTAGTGCCCAACATTTAATTTCTAAAACTTCGCTGCTAAATATATATATTTAATAAAAAAAATGTCTAAATGAAGAAGATAATTATATTTTATGTAGTTTGAATTTGCAAATGTTCTGATGAATTTCGAATTTTACATTTTTATACAGTTTCTCTGTCCTGTCAATCATAATCAATGAAATATTCATGCAATATTAATATTTTAATTATAAAAAGTTCCACACTTCTGAGAATAAAATTGATTGAGTTATGATAATTTGATCTACTATCTTATAAAAACATACAATTTTAAACCACACCACTGATTGTCTGAAAAAAAGACCAATCAGCAGCCAGAATTTCTTCATGGATGATAAGCCTGAAATAAAAAATTGTCTATTATCCTAAAAAAAGTGGTTTTCAAAAGTTAATAAGTCGGTGAGATTTTATAACAGAAAATTGGAACTTTAAATTATCAAGATTATTTTACTGTATACGATTCTTGAAACCGAATGACTGTATAAAATGTAACCTTTTCGTAATTGTTTTCAGAAGTACATTTATTGATTAAAATAAAATAAAATGAAACATTATTATTTATTTCATTGAAGTCTTTTTTAAAGTAAAATTAAAAATTGAATTTTACAATGAATGAGAGACATTTTTATTGAATAATTCCTTGAAATAATTGATAAATTAGATATAAAAGTATTCTATAATGTACGCAAGACTTCAATGCGAAACAATTCTATCTTCTGTGCTTATATTTATATTTTAAAAAAATTGATTTGAATAAAAAAGTTTTTATATTTATCGAAGCTTCATGACTTGTGTTTCAAATTCAAATTTTACGGAAGATGATATAAAATTATAGAGATGCATAGTATAATGAAAAGAATATTGTAAGGCTTGGATAATAATATGATCTATATAATTATAAAAATTTGATGAATGAAAATATTTTATTGGAGAAGCTATTAAGAGACCCAGTTACATTAAATATTTAATTGAAACTTTTAGTGAGAATTAATCTTGGTGAACCAGATGGTCACCAAAGATGTTTAGTGTGAAATAAGATACCTACATAACTAATTGCTCTTATTTAATTTAAATGCACATTTATGTAATGAACATTCACACATAATTTATAGGTTTATTTTAATTACTTTCTCGCATAAGAAAACATTACAATCATCTGAAATCAAAACTTGACATAGAGATAAATCTCCATTAAAAAAAACATTTTTAAAGGATGTTTCTGAGTTCGAGAAACACATTTTTGAAATTGTTTCTGTGAATTCGTTGCCAAAATCACTCAAGTTAGACGGGTGCATTTTAGGATATGGTATTTACATCAAACTTCTGAATTTCTATCATGTTTTAGGTCAAATATGGATTTCAATCGATTGGCATTTCAAACGTCCAAAATGCATATTCAGTTTTCTTCATTACACTACTTAATACAATGCGTTCATGCGGGAATTCGAAAAGAAAGATCTGAGAACATACGTAACTCGTCCACAATTTTTATGATGAAAGGAGAAAATATAATTCCTTTATTTGGGAATGTACAAGAAAGCTTCGTCACGTTCACTTAGTTATAAATAAATCTCACAGTATTTATTGTTTTCTGTAACTTCCTTTTTTTTAAGCGGCATTTTTTGAATTTAAAGTTAATTATTTTTAACTATGACCGACAACATTTTTTTTTTAATTTTTTTTCTATGTCTGACAACATTTTATTTCTGGGCTTCATACGATCATACGAATTCTCGCATAACAGAATTAAGTCCTATCCCAGGAATTTTGCAGTTAATCTGAGTGAATGGCTGGATATTTAAGCAAATTTGATTAGAAATTGAATTCGGAATCTTTTCACATTCTCCATTTTCCCTCCTGTCACTTATTTATACTTGTTGAATTTAGTCCAAATGTTTGTTTTCTATGTTTTTTTTTTCTTCTGAATGAATCAAACAACTAAAGTTTAATATTAACACAAAAATCTTTGTATTTCAGAATACAATGATGAACCCTTCGTCCTGTAGGCTATGATTAATGGTTGTAATGGGGCCACTATCGATATAGGATTCATCAGTAATGAACATGATACTTAAGGCAAGATAAAGAACTCTTTGAATAATAATTGGAAGAAGGTTAATCGGGTTTCCCAGAAATATAAAATATTTATGTGATAAATAAAAGAGAGCGAAATTTGTGAAAAATATGACACAAATTTTCCTTCCATCTGCATTTTTTTCTTTCATTTTTATTATAGGTATTTAACGATATGATATGACAATATATTGTTTACTGTTCATTTTTACGTGTCTTACTGGAGGTGACCTGACAATCTAGATACATTTCTAGATATATGATTTGATTTTTCATTCTAATTCTAAAATTTCCGATTTTAAATGAAATATCCTTCTTTATTCTCTGTTTATTTAAAGTAAAATAAATCAATAAAGAAAAAAAGTAAATAACCAAAAATAACAGAATAAAAAGAAACAAAAGATTTATAAATATAAAAAAATGTTTTTGCAAAATTATTGGTAGATTATTGTATGTATCACATATCAAACTGTTGTGCTATTTAAACTATCATGCGCTATAGCAAGCAAACTTGTTTTACAGGTATTACTATTTTTATTTTATTGCATTTTTCTTCATATTGAAATTTGAATTCGAATAAACTAAATCAAAGCCAAGGAAGGGTTTCTGGTATTGGAAAAATAATATCTTTCTTAATGCATCTTATTTTTAAAACAATTACTTTTGATATTAAATTTCATAACTTATTTCTATAGCAAATTTTAGTAGTTAATGTTTTCTCAAAATTGAAAAAAAAAAAAAAAAAAAAAAAAAAAAAACGACAACCCTTATTTATTAAACGGGAATTACAAAATTATATGTGGAATTGCACATTATAGCTTGCACTTACTTCTTATCAAGAGATATATGCCTTTTACCGTAATGGAGACTCTCCATTCGAAATCTCGTTAGTTCAGTCGATAGGACGCCGTTAGTTAATACAGAAATGCGTGGTTCAATTCTGAAGGCAAGTGGAAAGCTGAACGATAGCAAATATGTTTAAAAATAAGTTGAAAATGATGTAAAATGTTTCGATACTTTTAATACGTTTATATGTTACTAGATTAAATGTTAGATAACAAATTTGTATAATACTTAGAAACTATGTTTCATACCATTGGGAAATATTTAATATAATACCGGAGCATGACATTGATCAATATAACGAAGGAATGAATATGAATAAATTGTTTCAACATCGTAAAAGAATACTATTTTTCCACTCTCTTATAAAGTATAAAGAGCTGCTATGGATAAATCGTCCGATTAAATTTTGAAATCCTTACAATCCCTTTTAAAAGGAAAATTTAAGAAATTGTAAAGTAAGATAAAATTAAATAACATTGTGTTTACATTTAGTCACATAAAGCGATTCCCTTTTGATAAAATATGATTTTGATAAATCGATTATTTTTATGAAGAGTTACAGAGTTCTTTTTTCGGAATTGCTTCTGAACCATTATTTCGTCAACAATATAGCTTTAGAATACATGTTCTCATTTAGATGGCATAAAACATAGAGCTGAGATATTAAGCTCTATATTAGCTCTATGGCATAAAAAGAATCATTTATGAACCATGTGTAAACAATTTGAAATTGTGAGAACTTCTCGTAAATATGAATGATGGTTGAATTCGAATCGAATTCATAATCCTGTATTAGCTAATTGTTAAAAAGACTATATACTGTATTTATTTATTTTTGAAACATGATTT
The DNA here is from genome assembly GCA_026543865.1 of Argiope aurantia. Lineage (NCBI taxonomy): Eukaryota > Metazoa > Arthropoda > Arachnida > Araneae > Araneidae > Argiope > Argiope aurantia. Next base: position 63,906 of record JAPMOR010080405.1, on the reverse strand, counting down.
TCTGATTTATTTCTTATTGGCTTGATTAAAATCTTTACATTTTTTTTTATCATTTTCTAAAAAACAAATTAATTAAAATTACTAATGACAAAGATTTCTGGCAACATATTTTTGCTGTTTGTTTACTATTAAACCTTGTGATGCATAACGGAGGCATGTAAGTACAGTTTGTTTTCATATCAATATTTAATCAATTAAGATTTTAAACGTAGTAATTTGAAAGCACTAAGTAATGAAATATTATCAGATTATACTTGATTTTGAATTTAGTTTGTTCCTTTGAAACAATTTCTATAGTGATTGAACATAATATTGCAGTGGAAGTGTCAATTCAAATTAAATCGTCTCAAAGTAAGATAAAATTAGTTTATTTTGCATGAACTGATCATGTTTTGTATAAATTTTCAAAATTGTCTCTGAAATTTAAAACCGTTCAATAACGCTGTTATGTTTATACTATGTTATGATAGTCATAAGTGATAAAAGAAAATATCATTATGACAGAATTTTCGCATTCTACATGATGAAATAAAATAATAATAATAACTTGATTAACTACAAGAAAAAGAAATTTCTTTGTAGTGTAATTATTTTAAATTTTACTGTTACTTTTCGTCTTTTATGTGTGAAACATTTTTTTATAAATATATTTTTGAAAATGTGATATGCAATTAAAATCACATCTTTTAATTTATGTATCTTAGTATTAGCAGAATGTGTCAGATTACTATGTTAAGGAATTGTGAAAAATAGTTATAAAAATGAATGTATATTTTTATGCCTCAAAATAGTTGTTTAATTTTCAGCATACATTTTTTTTTTCATAGTCACATGACATTAGGGCATCACAATTATTTTACGTTGATTTTATATCTGTGTTTAAATATTTTTTTATTTTTTAAATCCATGCACTTAGCTGTTCCATGAAATATTTTTCTTTTGTTAAAATCCACTTCTATTATCAGAATATATTTTAATGTATCTGGATTTTTAAAATTGAAATTCTTTTTTTTCTGCATTTTTTTAAAATGAACATTAAAAATATAAATTAAATATTAAAAAATAATCAACTTATTCAATACAGAATAGCACTTTCTTGTATGAAATTGTGGAAATATGTTATTTTTCAGAGATTTAAACTATGAACTATCTGTTAATAAACTTGTAAAAAATTAGCACTTTTTAGCATAACAATAAAATATAATTATGCTTTGAATTTTTGGAAAGAAATAATTTATATATATATATATTTAAGGTGCAAAGTCTGTGGGAAATAAAACAATTACTATAATGGTATTAGAACTTTAAGGAAAATTAAATGTTAACAAGCACATGCAACTTGTAACCAGCAAGATGCTTGTGTGTAAGGAGTATTTGATGTAAAGTTTATAATGAGAATATTTGTAACTATACTGACATAATGTTTAATTTTTTTAACTATTTAATTTATCAGAATGAAATAAAATAAAAATGAATAAATGAAAATTTTTATAAAAAAGTGTTGCATTTTGTTTTTAAAAATTTTTTATCATGCAAAATTATTTATGAAATTTAAGTTAATCTGCATTGTATAAAAAAAACATTATAAAACTCTTATTGCATAATTATTTCTGGAACACAGTTTGCAGATTTTAAATATTTGGAATTTAATTGCCTTCAATTTTTAAAATAAAATCTATATCCAATTATATGCACTTATAGGCATTGAAATTGTATTTCAATAGCTGATAAGTGCATGAAATTTGCACTTTTATTTTGATGACAAAATTTATTTGACTGGTTCTTTGTATTTTACAATTATATGTAGAATAAATTGGAAAAATCTTTAAAAGTTACTTATGAAGCTATTTATATTTAAGAATATCTATAACTGGCAATAATCTAATTTTATGAGAGAAAATATGTCTTCTAGTTAGAATTTCTGATTTAAATCTTCTTTTAACTTTTGAAATAATTATCACAAACTTGCTTTTAATTTTTAAAATCGAATGATAGCAACAGAAAAGAAGCTCTAAATGTAATTAAAAGACATATTTTACTGTTTGTGACTTTTTATTTTGCAAGTTTTAATATTAAACTGTCTTTAGGTACTTTTTCCCTCAATAGTCTATAGTAACTTCAGATTTGAATTTCTGAGTCTAAATTGCTTAAAAACATGTTAAAAAACCCCTTTATCCCATAAAAAAAAGAAAAGATTGGGAGGAAAGGGACAGCTACATCATGTCTAAATGAAAGATCAGAATCTGTTTCTAGTTTCCCCGTTAGATAGAGTAGCTATAGTCTCTTGCCTTTGATTGTTATATTAGCTATTATATTATATTATTGGTTTGTGTACTTCAGAAGTAAATATAAATTCTTATTATTTTTTTTTTCCCAATCTTATTATTTGTAAAATAAAAATATTTTAAATACGTAATAAGATCAAAGACATAGTGTTTATAAACTAAACATTCAGTCAAGCTTAAATGTAATATGCTTCATGTGATATGTAGTTAAAAAAATCTACAGTAGGAGGAATAGGACATGCTCATTTACATTTCAATACATTTTCTAAATAGCTAAATATGCTAATGATTAAATTTTTAAATTTTTCTTAATGTTATTTTGTAACGGTTACAATTACTGCCTTCTCCTTTCTTCATAGGTGGCGCTACGAGAGCCACCTATCAAGAGCCATGTTTTCCCATGATTCCTCATTTCTTGTCTCTTGTGTTGTCCTTGCTTGCCATGTGTTTTGTTCTATGCCTTGTTCTTCAATATGCCTGTGTTAAATGTTTGTGCCGTGGAACTTAACCCGCTAATAAAAAGTAGTTCCTGAAACTGAACTCATTCTTTCATCCATGGCATAACACATAATAAAGAGTCTCGTCCCTCTACAATTTAATAAAATTAATTGTTGGGATATTACTATGCAATAGTAAGTTATGTATATTGATAAATTTTAAAACATGAAGTTAGTATACATTAAAATACAAACAAATTTGCTTAAAGCATCAGTGACTCTAAACATGTTTTGTTATTTTTATTAATAAGTATATTATATAAAATATGAATATATATTGTAGATCATTCTGTATTATTTCACTGAAAAAAATATTTTCTACCTAAAATCATGCTTATTACTTACTGTAAATATAATGGAAGTAATGAACAGTATAATAAACATTAAGTAATAAAGCAATAAAACTAAATTATGGGAATTATTTATTAAACTTTTATATATATATATATATATATATATATATTTTAAATGCAATGAATATGGAAGAAAAAACTTTTTTAAATAAAAAGAAAAATATATTAAATAATAACATTTTGCAATCAGTGGAAATAGTTGCAGAAAATAAAAATTTTCAAGATGTAACATCATCAATGAAGATTTAAAAATTAGCTTTTGTTTGGCATGTCCAAAATCATCGATGAAAAGGATATCAAAATACAATACTCATTAATTTTAATTTTCTCAAACCTTGCCTTATTCCGACTGTGTATGAGCCTCATACTGCTCTCGTATAACGGAGGTGTGGAACAAAAATGTTACAACTTTTAATTATGCAAATAAAAGCTAATTGTTTATGTTTTGCTGTATTAGAGAACATTAGAAAGATACTTATTTTATTTCTTTGTGAAGGAAATCTGTGAAGCTCATTTTTGATTTTAAAGTTGTCCTGGAAATAAATTTATTCTTTCTTTGTTTTAGGTGCATCTTCATGACTTACAGATATTTGCTTGTGTACTTTTAATTATGCCTACTAAACATGAAGGAAACTTCCATGAAAATGGGTTAAATATAAGAAGCAGGATAAAAAGAACTTGAAAGATATAATATATGTATGAGGATTATATATGTATATATATATATAAGATTCTGTTTTCTTTATTTACCAAGTTATTAAGTTATTTCTATTATATAGGTTGTGTCAAAATTACTGATATTTTTTTTAATTAAATATAAAATCAATTAATTGGTTTAGAAGAATGCAAGTTGCACTAAAACTCTTCTTATGATGTAAATTTTTTTTTCAACAGTTTAGTTCCTAATTTTGTTCTAATCTATTTTTAAAAATTATACAAAAAAATTTTTAATGACAAATTTTAGAAAAATATAGCATCAGAGTTAAATTGCATTAGTAAAAAGTTAATTTTTAAAATGGTCCAAAAATCATTTTTTTAATTAATATCTGGCTCGATTTTAAATTCATTAATATTCTAATTTAAATTTCAAAAATATCACTTTGAATTACACATTTTCACTCTCTAAAGTATATCTGTATTGAATTTGGTAGATGTATATTAAATGGTAATCCAACCTGCAAAGTGACAACATACATGCAAAAAAGATATTAGGTTTTAAGAATTTTCAAATAATCGTGAAACATGTGATTCATTACCTTCCAGAATCAGTACTAGCAGACATGTTGATTAAATTACAATATCATTTGAATGTTGTTTAAGATAAAAATGGTATATGAACCATTGAAATATGGATTATGCAAGATGAATATTTTGTGTGATGAAATAAATTCTCTGAAAATACTTAAATATTTTTAATATATGGTGGGATGTAGATTATTATGATCCGTGCAGGAAGCAACAAGATGTATGTTTCATGGAAAATTTCTTTAATAATCACATTCACACTAAACAAACATAAACTCAAAGACAAGACATTCACATATGTAGCTTAACAGAACAGTATCTCATTCTCATTACAATCACAATGCACTATAGGATGCATACCTAATCAGGCATTGCCATTTAGTATCCAAACGAGAAGATAGAATAATGGAATTACTATAAATATGCTATATATTTATTTTTATTTGCAAAATAAATAAATAATAATAAAGAGAAAATGCATCAGATTTTTTTGTGTGAACCATATTTTACTAACCATTTAATTTTAAAATGTTTCAAGGACTTTGTATCCTCTTAATTATAAAAATAATTATATTTCCAAAACTATGCATTTTAATAATTTTTTTCTGCTTAATTTTTAAATTTCCATCCATGATTATTTAGGTATTATATCTTTGAAACTTTTCCAAAAATATTAATTTTTATAATTTTTTTGATACAATCTCTAAAGTTTTAATATTATTTTTTCACCTTTTTTTCTAATATAAAACATAAATTTATTTTTACTGATAGTAAGAATAAATAGATGAAATAATGTGATTATATTTGTTTTTTTAATCATTGTTGTGAAATTTTTGAATGAATTTTCATTTTTATTTCAATATTAATTTATTTCCATTTGTTTTTAATACTTGCCTTTGTTGAATTTCCTTTGCATTGATATGATTGATTTTGGAAATTTTCAAAAAATTGTTACTTCAAGTAATTTTTAAGAAATTGAAATTTTAAGCAATTGTATACTTAAAATGCCATATATAAGATATGCAGTGAGGAAGAATGTATATTTTTTTTCTTTGCAGATTAATAACTAACAAAAATGAATGACAAAAACAAAAATCTTTTTGAAGACTTAGGAAAGCCAACTCTAAGAGGAGTACGTAAATGTCCAAAATGTGGGACTTACAATGGCACCAGGGGACTTGCATGTAAAAATAAAGATTGTAAATTAGTTTTTAAGATGGGAAAAGAAAAACGAAAATCTGAGCCTGAGGTAGATGCTGTGAAAATAGTTAGTGGTTCACCTTTGCAAATATACTCTGTGAAACTTGGAGATATCAATGAAGACAGTCGATGTTTCGTACATCTCCCTTTAATAGAAGGTATTGAAGCTTTACAAGATGAAGCAGAAGTAACCATCATTAAAAGAAGTGCTGCAACTTGTTATGCTGTTAGTTGTATGAAACCAGTAGAAGACACTGGAACATTGCATTTAAATCTTAATCCATGTTCACACACTCATTCAGTTGTAAATTGTGTTACAGAAGCTGAACCTTTAATTTTAAAAAAGAATGCTTTAAAAAGTCTGCCTATTTCTGAAATTGTCAAGCAACAGATTTGTTCCTTAGTGTCAAAACCTGAAGAACATCTAGTGCAAAGAATAACTAAAAACACAATGGTTGTAAAATGCATCCCAGATGATTTGCACCCCTTAGGATATTTGCATTTTTCAATATTTGAACCTGGTAAAAATGCACGCAAGTTTAAAATTCTATGTGGCTGCCAACCTCAGGTAAATTTTTTTTTTCTATTTTATAAATAGCATCCCCCCTTCCTCCTGTGATAGTTTTACTTTCTGAATTTATATAAACAAATGATTTAATTGATTGTTATTTTTTTATGTTTGAGTTGTTAAGACTAATTAAAAAGAATGCTTCATTCTATACCAGTAGCATAAATAAACCTACATACAATGAAGACAATATTTCTGTGTATATTTCATGTTTTTAATGACATATTTGATTAAGAGGTTGACATGAAAATATATCCCATAATCCTTTTTCTCTTACTTTACCACTATTTTATTTTACTTTGTTATTCAAAAACTCTATTTAAATTCATGAAACATTTATACAAATTGTGATGAGAACAAATACGATTGTATTGTTATTTATTATCATTTTAATTTTAAAATCTATAAAATTTCATTCTAATTGCTTTGAATCTTTAAATCCTTGTATTTAATTTGTTATGGAAATGAGTTAGGATTTATATGTTTGGGTTTAATTTTTGATTTTAGATGAAATTTATTATTATTATTTTGTATACCTAATTTGTAGGTTTAAAATCTATGTTGCATATATTTCCATTATGAAACTTTACATATATTTTAAAGTACATTTTTCTTCCAGATGACAAAGCCTTTTGCACCAAGAGAAAAACAGCTATGTTTGCATTTTTACATGTGTGTTTGTGCTTTTGCCAGTAATTCTAAACTAATGGACGAATTTAAGCCAGTTGTTCAGTCTGTATTTATAAAATCTGCAGGTATGAATCATTATTTATTAATTTTAATTTTTTTATCATAATAATTATAGTAAATTGAAGCAAAGATTTCTAATGAATAAATGTAAAATTTTACTTAACTGATTAAAATTGTAATATTTTATTTTTTTCCTTATCTTTTTAAATAAATTTAGTTTAGTAACAAATGTTTCAAAAAGGATATTTTTATAATTAATTTTAAAATTGTCTGGTTATTTTTTTAAATAAGATTTCAATAGACCTGATATATAGATATTTTATTTTATAACCAGCTTTTTGTTAGCTTCTACAAATGTTTCTTGATATATGTATATTTTTAAATTATTATTCCATTACAATTAATTTTTATTTTCTGTTGGTAAAGAATATGATCACAAACTAGTAAAGAAGAAGAATAAAATTTCAGAAGTATTGATCAATTGTTCTACAAAATTTATTGGCCCATTTACAATAATATATTATAGGATTTTGAATCAATTTAATAATATTTGAAATAGTTCAATGAGATCCTAAATATAATAAAAAAAACATTTGCCTTTAATAGAAATTTGCCTTATTATTAGATGCATTCATAATCTGTTTATTACTGTTCAAATTTATTTTTAATTCTTGGATGAAAACTTTTCATACAAATGTATGCCATTAAATTTCAACAAAATATCTATTTAAGCTTTGTAGATTTGATGAAATCGTAGTTTTCAGATCTGATTCCCTTTATAATCCATGCTCAAGTGTTCTTAATGGTGTGGTATATGGAAATTAGATTATAGATTTGGTAAATCCCTTCTTCATAATCTTATTATTGCTCAAATTAAAAATGTCTGTGCTTAATTTAATGGTATTAGTTTAATAAATTAAATTTAAAAAATATACAGTGTTCTTTTTTTAAATGTAGCTCAGTAGCTATTTTCTAAATTGTGAAAGATAAGCATAAGCTTCTAGTGAAAGAAAATACTTAAAAATGTGCAGATAATTGAATTTTATGTTGTTTTTGCCAATAAATGTAATGCCAAACAAATTATTAAATGTAAATTTTTAAACAATTAACCAGCCCTATTAATGATATTGCAAAATGTATTCTGTAAAGTATGCTTCACACCAACAAGCTATAAAGCTTTAAATTTTGCTATTGTTGATAATTTTAACTGTGGTATTAAGAATGCTCTTAAGAGGCTATAATGGAAATGAAAATCACATATTTACTTGTTATTAAATTTAGACTTTTTTTTTTCAATTACTTAACTAGAAGAGGTGTTGTTATGGTTTTGGAATGGAATTTAATAATTAATTATATGCTCAGTAAAGATTTAATATGTGTTTATTTTTGGTGCTTGTTTATTTTTATAGACCCCCCCCCCTCCCCCAAATTTACTTGGAAATTTTTGGATTACGCTAAGAACACACCGAGGGCAAGCTTTATTATATCTTCTGAGTTACTTGGGAATTTTCAGATTATACCAAGTTTACCAATTTTGAGTTACCATTTATCAAGTTGTTGAGAGTTTTCATTGATTGACAATGTTTTGCAGGGGCTATAAAAAATAAACTAGTGTTCTATTTTTTTAATCATTTAATTCAAACTTTTAAGGAAATAATGACATTCTTTAATTTTTAAAGAACTTTTTTTTCTAATATTTTACTATTGTTGTAAAATAAGAATAACATTTACATGTTTAGCTAATTAATTAATGAAATTAGAAATGAAGAATGCACTTGATCAGTGATCATTCATGTCAAACTGAAAATGACATGCATATTTACCATTGAGCAAAAACATCTTAGAAAATTTTCTAGAAATTATACTTTCTACTAATGTTTAGGTAAATAAAATTAAATTTTAAACATTTTTGTCTTTAATGGGATGGCTCTTCAAAGAATTACATTATAAAAAATAAAACTGCAATAATCTAATATAGTTTAATTAATAAGCAATTAAAAATACTTTAAAATATTCAATGCATTTAAAGTGAAGTAATGATGTGCATATTACTATTAATAATAATGCTTCAAGTTTTTTGTTCTAATATTAAGTGAATTTTCATAAAACTATCCAATTCATTAAAAAGAATTATTCATGAATTCATGGAATTCATGAATAATAAAACTGGATTAACTCTTTTAAAATTAGTAAATATTTAAAAAAATTATTATACTTGCACTGTTACAGCACATGGTATTGAATAGAATGTTAAGAAAGGAAAAAAGTGCTCATTACACAATTTTAGATTTCATTTCTTGTTTCATATCAATTTGGCATTGCCAAGTTATAAAATATCATAAGTTTGGCTGACTGACAGTATTTTAAGAGATAAACAATCTGCTCCAAATGTTTCCCAGCAGATAGAACACAACCATACTTTCTTTACGTCTTTTGAAACTATAATCAATAAATTGACAGCTGTCGGTACTTTTCTCATGGGAAAATTCCTTTCTTTTTTCTTAAATAATTGGCAATTTTCCTCTGGGTCCAATCCAACCACAGCTACATTAATTCTTACTTTTCCCTGCTTTTTAGGCAGCTTCAGTAGATGTTAAAGAGCAGTTAATAAATTTGTTTGCTTTTCGACAGTTTCAATAGATGTGAAGAAAATATATATTTTCTGTGTTGTTTTGCATGTCTTTCACCACAGCGTACATCTTGTAAATGCAAAGCTTTTTTGAAGTGTATAATGATATGAAAAAAAGAGTCCTTAATTGAATTATACTTTTACCAGAATGCATTTGTAATAAAAAAAATATTATTTGCATTTTGATAGAAAAAAAATACTTGCTATTTTAAAGCTGAAATGTAAAAAAGTTAAAAATGATTTGCATTAATGACAGAAAGAATGAAATATTTTTACCAATTAAAACAGTGATCTATGGTTTGGTTATGAGGAAAATATCATGTGATAATTATAGATGCCTTCTATTCTGAACAACTACATAGGCAGTTGAATTAAGCTACAAATCATATCCTTTAATTAATGCAAAAGTGGAGAGAGCAGTTTATGTTTCTCTATTAAAAATTTTGTGTTACATGGTTTAAAAATGTTAATGTTAAATGCTTGTTTCATCTATAAATCGAAGTTTTAATATTCAGGTGAATAATTTGCTCTTATTCAACTTTCTGTATCCCTTTTTTAAAAAATGATATTGGCTCATATCTGATTATTCCTTTACTTTTTAATGAGTGGAAATAAAAATTTTCTGTAACTTAACTTGGATGATGAATCTACAAACAATTTTAAATATATTTGTATTAATGCAATTTTGAATTAATTAGTTATAATTTCCTTTTAATGGATACAATATAAGATATGCAATGTAATTGTACATTCTTTTTTATATAGCAAATTTCCAATTAACTGTAGAACTACCCACATTTGACTGTGAATTGGGTGATCCCAAGGAATTTTTTATAGAAGATGTTTTATACCCTGCAACAAAAAGGAAAAAGAATAATCCTATTGGTATGTATAAAAATTATTATTAAATGCATAATTATATGCATTATTTTGCTCAGTATATCATTATGTATTTGATCATTATAGGTTCAGAGACAGAATTTATATTTAATGAAAGTGGTGCAATTGTTAAACAGTTGAAAAAAGTGAGCAATGTAGAAGTTAAAAAGAAAAGTAAGTACATTATCCGTATTGAAAAAAATTGTTGGCTATAGGGCATTTTTTTGCATTAAAAAAACACATTTGCCTGTTAATCATCTTATCAGCTGTTATTATGTTTTTGTTAATGATATTTTATATAGACTTATAAACTCAGAGATAAGCAGATAATTAAATATTTTTAAAGTCTATTGATTTTCTGAAATTTGTTATTAAAGCATTATTTGTTTATAAAGCAATTATTTTCGAGTGTAATAGTTTCCAAGGCTGGAATACTTTTTTAAAAGATAAACTTTGTTATTGCTAACAGATGTATAAAATGTCTGACTATCAAGTTATTATTATTATTATTATTATTATTATTGTCTGTTGAAATAATTGATGTAATCTTCATAGTCACTTAATAATGATAATCTTCATAGTCAAGCTTTATTGTTTTTAAATACTTAAAATATTTGGCTTTGAAACCATTAATTTTCTAGTCCTCTGAGGTTTTTGATCAGAAAAATTTAAGCTGTGTAGTGTGAGACATGTGTCAAGTGGCATTGCAATTCCAGTAAAATCTTCATAAGATAAAAGAGAGTATATGCATCCATTTCCAGAACAATGAGCTCAGGCAGTCATATCTAATAAGTAAAAAATAGAGAGAGAGAGAAAAGCTAAAAATTGATTTGTTTCTCTGTGGATTAAATTTTCTAATTCTAACCTTTTCATTTGGGGCTTCTAATTTTAAATTATCTTTGGTATTTCTAAATTTTATTTAAAAAAGAAGAATAAAGTACATAAGAAATGCTTGTTGAATAGAAATTCAGAGAAATAGTTATGAGCAAACTGCATGGCTCTTCCTAACATTTTGATGGTACTAAATGCATAATTTTGCTAAGTAATGGTTGTCAAACCTTTATTTTATCATGATAAAAGTTTTTTTAGTTGTTTTAATAGTGGGAAAGGTTTCATTGAAATGCTTCATAATTAAATATAATTCTGTAATTTTTTTTATCGGAAATAATTTTTTTTTGTGATTTTAATATTGAGAATTGCAAATGTGTGCACTTGATTGTTATACTGAAACAATGTATAGGTATTGTTGAAGAAGTGATTTCTCTGAAATCTCTTTTATATATTTGAAAAAGAATATTATTAGAAAGGTGACTTGAAAAGACAGATTTAATCAAGTAACCTTCTTAATTATTAGCACAGAGAATTATTGTATAAGAATATTTTTTAAAAGTCTTCCTGGTACATTAGCAAAAAATCTTCCATAAATAATATTTTTGGGATAGTACTATAATGCTTTCCCATTATATGGAATAATTTCATACTTCCCCATAAATAGTATTTAGTGTCAAAAAATAAACATTAAAAAATGTAAATTAAATATTAAAATAAAATAATATTAATTTTAGTCATTTTTTAATTCTTAATTAGATAATCTCTGTTATTGTTTTCTTAAGCAGCAATGTAATGTTTGATAATGATTATGATTAAAAAGATTTTTATTGTTTTGAAATTTAAAAGTAAGATTTAAAAAATGAAACAGTATTTGTTTTATCTATTTAAATTGTGATATACCATTTTACTTAATTAATCATGACTAGGGAAAAAAACTTCATTAATACATAAACTTGTGAAGACTTTTAGAGTTTTATAGATAAAATGCTTATTTAAAAGTTATTACTTAGTCTGGCAAAAGCATAGTTTAAAACTTTGAGCATGATATTCCTCCATTTTTGCTTTAAAAAATGTGAAGCAAATTCAAAAAGGTTTTCTCTTTACAACAATATCAAGAACTGCTACTTTGCTCTTACTTTCTTAAATATAGTTTACTTTTCAGTATAGAAAATTATTCTCCTTGTTGTAATTAACTCTGAAACTACTTAAATTCAGTATTATTGTCCAGCATTTCAATGAGTCAATTGTTACTTTATTTTTAATTTTTGTAGGCAAAGATTTCCTAATCTTTATTTTAATAATTCATTATTGATTAAAAAAATTATGATGCTTAATATTACAGCATTTAAATGCCATAATTATTTAGGCTATTGGAATTTTACTTGGTGTGTTATCTTATATTAAAATCCATTTAATATGAACTGCTTCAAATTTTACTTATATTGTTGAGCAAGACAAAATTAAAACTTTTTTTTTTAAATCTCATGATTATTTTTATTTGACTTAAAAAGTTAAATAGACAAAATAATCCATGAAAATAAAATGAAAAAATATTTGCATGGAAATATAAGAAAAGATGATAAACTTGAATTTTTTTGGTAATATTTAATCAAAGCATTTTTTTATTGTTTTGTTATTTACTTTATTTTTTAAATTTTTATTTACTGTATTGTGACTGATATGTTGATAATTGATATTTTAGACAAAAAACAGTACAAATACTTACAGCTTTTAAAATTAAATGTCTAATGTCAAAGTAATTTTTTTAAAGTTAAATGAACTATAACTATATTTACTTGTAGAAAAAATAATATTACAACTTATTTTTTTATAGACCCAGTTTTGGATACCTCTCCTTCAGAAACTACAGCTGCTCTCTCATTTGAACAATGGCTTGCTAGCGTGACAGAACGTATCAATCAAACTATGCATTACCAGTTTAATGGTATGTTTTCTAAAACTTCATTGCAGCTTTTATGAATCTGGGAAGAAGCTACTTTTCATTTCACAAATTTCAGATGTTAAATTTAAAGATGGTAATTGATTTATTTAAAAACAAAATATTATGACATATTTTCAGCATTATAGCAATCAGTGTTTTGCACTTTTTACTGATTGTTGCAGAATTGTAATTAAATAATAGTTGTACTTTACATTGAACTCATTGATTCAGTTTCAAAAACATTTTAATCATTTTTTTAATTTGAAACAATTTAGTTTTCATATGTTTAAATTGGACATGATTAGGTTAATTTTTGAAATTTACCATAGTAAAAATATTTCAAATATGCTAGCAATGAAACTGAATTGGAGACAGGGTTTTAAGAAGTGAAATCTTGAATGATTTTTGTAAAGTTTTGAAAAAAAAAATAGTATCGTTATCAACCCACATGATTTAAATGATGGTGTCAGATCCAGGACAATTTTTGTTGGAAGATAAGATTCCATGAAATTTGGGCTTGAAATTTATAGACATATTATGAAATTATGATTTAGTAGTTACCTTTTCAATGATTTTACAAAACTATAAAATAAGCATAAGCTCTTTCATTTGTTAAAAGAAGTGAATATTTTGCCTAGATCTTAAATTAGTTTGGAAGTATTTGCTGCAAGTTATTCTTACAACAGTATATATAATAGCACTTGTCTTGGAATACTTTTCTTCTTATACAAGTCCATGATTTATTTTATGTATAATTTTTCAAGATGAAATAGCTGCTTCCTAGAATTGTTTTCTAAAGTGTTTTTCTGCTATTATTTCTCTTATGGTACCTACTTGGCACCTTCATCAAGAAAAACTATGCTGTTTTTAAGTTCATTTGGTTCCTATACTCATTTTAAAAATTATATAATGCTGTTTGATCATATTGAAGCAAAGTAGCATATCTTTTCAAACACAATAATTAATTCTGTCTTGTTTTATATGTTTTAATGATGGAGATACAGCTTTTGTATATTTGTTTTGATATTATTTTTTAGTACTGAAAATAATGCAATTTAATTTTTTTAATCTTTAATAAAAATCAGGTAGTTTTTGAAAATTTAATTATTAATAAGTTAACAAATTTGTTAAAAATATAATTGGTTAAAAAATACAAAGATAAATCTTATTTATGCCACAATTTTTTGTTTTAATCATAATTTTATGTAATAATTCATTAAGATTTTTTAGTGACGATCGTTTTTAACTCAAATTATAAAGCAATTGTTCTTGTTATGGTGAATATTTCTTATTCCAATCATAATAAATCAAATGAATATATAACATTCCTAATTTCTTCAATGTATTACAAATGTATTAGATTTTATTTTACAAATATTTTTAAATATATAATTTTTTTTGTTGTAAGCTTTTTTTAACTGAATTTGTATATGATTTGAACAATGATGACAAAAAAGAACAAAAATAAATCAATAAAATCTGTATGATATGCATTTTTACTAAAATTAGAATATGTGTTAATAAAATAAATATACATATCATAGAGATTAATTCAATATAAATGCATTTCTTATTTTTCACTGTCTGCAAGATAAATATATTATATAATATCTTAGATTTTTCTTTTCAAATTATTTATCTTTTCATTTCTGTAATTTTTATTTATGAATGAAAATATTTCCCTTTGTTTTTGATCAATTTTTATTTCAGGATTTCCAGATCCATTAGTTTTTCATGTACCACAAGTATTTTTTGATATTCTTCATAAAAGACTTTCTGTTGGTGCAAAAAAGAAACGACTTCCAAACTCAGTTGTGGGGTTTTGCACCAAAGATTCTTTACCTTTAGGTGTGTTTTCTAAGTATACTTGGGTATTCACTAATGTACTACATGTGAAACGCATCTTTGACACACCACAAGTGAGTGTACATCTTTTAATTCATTTAAAATTGTGATTTCCCTTTATTGTGTTTTTACAACCTTTTTTGTTTCTGCTAAATAGCATTATGATTAAGTGCATTTAAATTTTGTGCTTGCATTATATCCTAATCTAGAAAAGCAAAATATATAAGCTGTGATAATTAATATTTTAGATTAAATTAAATAATGAAAAAAATTAAATAGATATTTGAGGGATTTGAAAAAGCGTTATTTTTTTATAGATATCTTCATATATAATAAGTTTTAGGTTTATTTCTTATTTAGGTGGTACTAATAAATAAATCTGGATAATTCCTTCAAATTTAAAAAATGTAATGCATTATTTAAAGCAAATTAGTTAGATTAATAAATTTTTTAAATAAAAAAAGAGACCTTTCAAATGATTAAATTTTTATAGAATGATTTTGAAATAGTATGTGCATGCTCATTAAAATTTAAAATTGTGTTTCTGTTTCATATTTGTCTTTCGGTAAATTACAAATTATTAACATACAGAACATTGAAAAAGGGAGCTTCTTGTAAAATTACAAAATATGATAATACAAGATTCTCCCATAGTGCAAAAGAACAATAAATTTCATGAAGGGGAGGGGAATTATCTGGTTCATCTAGTAGAAATTATCTCCATTCATATTTAATTTTGGTTGTTTTGGATTTTTAAAGAATTTGATTTCAATGAGTGGATGATTTCAAAGAGTTGAAGTTATTGAGATTTTTTTTAATAATCTGTGGTATCAGAGATGCATATGCTATATTCATTGCCCCTTTAATGATTTCTGGAATGTGTGTATTCTCTTACCACCAAACAGATCAATTTTTTTGTATTCAGTTATGTGTGTTTTATTATGTATGTTTATGTTATGTATCTTGTGCAATTATGTATGTTTATGTATATTTTATGCAAATTTAATAATGTATTTTAATGTTATGTTTTTTAATAATGTATTTTATGTCACTTTAATTCTTTTTTAAATCTCGTGCCATAATAAAGTGTCTTCTTTTTTTATTGAAGTATTAACAAATCAAATTAATTTTGCCTAATAAACTTAATGAATCACTTTTCTTAAATCAGTCTCAACTCTAAAACTATTTTAATATACCATTTACTTTTAAGGACCTTTTTAAAGAGTTCATAAATTGATTTATTCATTTATTTCTGTTTATACATTTTTATCATATACAAAGAATAAAAAACTGTTTTTCTGCATTGTGATAAAAAAAAAAAGAAATCTGTTGGAATATAATATTGCAAATAATAATATAATCTTTTTGGTTATGTAGATAAGACAAATAAAACATATAATATAAAAATATTTTTTGTTGCATTATATATAATTTTTTTACAGAATTGAAGATGTTTATGATTATTATTAAAATTGACATAGTAAGAAATATTTAATTTTATACAATCTTCTCTGTTCATGTCTATTGGACTAAAAAAAGTGGAATATAATGAAAAAATTTGGAAATTTAATTTTTGCCTAACTTGCATATTATTAAAGCAAATGTATATATTTCAGGTTCCATTGGAAGTTACCAGAAGTTTTATTGAAAATAGGGATGGCACTTATGTCCCATACCAGCCTTTAAAAGATGATGAAGAAGCTCAAAGTTATAGAAAGACTATGAACAATTTTTTAATTAAACCCTTAGAATTGAAAACTTTTTTGAAAGTGGGTAAGTAGCTATTGCATTAAAATGTTGAAAAAACTGTACCTGAAAAATAATTTAAAGAATTTAATAATTATTTGTATGGCTGTAATTTTTATAAATGAATTAAAATAACTAGAAATAAGATTCATTCTTATTCTATGATAGATAAAACAATTTAAAGTTAGAAACTAGAATTGTGCCATGATTGACATCTATAATCCTAAGACAAGATGCCATTTCATGCCCAACTTCTCTATATCTTATATAGTTGACCAGAGAATACTAATTAATTAACTGTGTAATTTTTTCTCTGAATTTAAGAAAATAATTTTCAGTAATATATTTCATTATTTATTTATTATTGTTTCATCAAATATTTAATCATCTGATTTTCTTCCATTGTTGAGGAAAGGTGAGATTCTGTCAATCATTTGTGCTTTTTGCATTAAATCTGAAATTGTAATTGTATTATTGCAAAAGACAATGGACAAGCTAAAATAGATTACACAAACACTTTAAATTATTAATGACGCTATGATGTCATGTGATCTAATTCTATTTTCAGGGTTTATTTGCAAAACAGATAGAATAAGTGTACAGTAGCATAACAAGAGTGGAGCAGGCAGGGCTTCCCTTGTCCATCCTGCTTTATCCTAGTGCAAAACTGTGTAATAAATAATCTAAATTGAATAAAAAAGTAATTTTTTTCTACCCTTATTTCCCAGAATTAAAATAAAAATTTATAAAAATATGCTCATTTAAATATTTATGTTTATTCAATTATCTAAATTAATTCTCAGATTCATCTATTGTTGAATTCCATCATTACATTAAAAAACATCATTTAGTCATAGATAAATGATACCTGAACTGAAAATTACTTTCTTGAGAATCTTATACATAAGAGATTAATACATAAGAGATTAATAGATAAGAGAGAGTTATACATAAGAGATTTAATTAAATACAACCAGTATTTCCAGCAGTCCAGATGGTGGCTAGTTCATTAATAAAAATCATAACTTGCATTTTACTTGTTATTAATAGATTTGTAAAAATTACCACATGAATAATGAAGTTTTATAACTTCGGATCAGAAATAAATTATCTAATCAGTAGAATATTTGCACATTCTGAATACAAAAATTTTTGTTTTTAGGTAACTTAACTCAAGATCAGAAGGAGCCCACACCATTTATAGTTGAATGGATACCAGATATTCTTCCAAAAACTCAAGTTGGGGAATTGAGAATTAAATTTCAATATGGTCATGAAAGGAATGGCATTTTAGAACATAGGAACACTACTCAAAATGGTACTAGAACAGAAAGTCAAGATATGCAACCGAAAGAAGGAAATAATGCTGTTTAGAACTATTTAAATCTAATGCAGGCAGGCATATACATTATTTAATGAATTACTTTGCTATAAATAAATTTTGTTAAGTTAAAAGGTAAATATTATGCCAATCCTTAGAGACCCCTAATAGACTTTTCATTCAGACTACAGCAATCATTTATAATTAAAACAGGAATGACATAAACTATTTTCAGTGGAGAAATCAACAACAAAGATTTTCCTCCTGAAATTCAGTTGAGATGGTATTTGCATGGATAAAATTTATAATCTAATTTAATGTATTGTCTTCATATTATTGAAAATGTTTGAAATTAATTTTTGTACAGATGTATCATTAGAATTATGGAACAAAATTTTGCATATATATACTTTATTTGTAATTTGCAATTCATTGTTTAAAATTAAACCAAGAGTAGTATTACAGAATCGTGAAACTAAGTAACAGGGAATGACTTTTCATATGATGCTAGTTTACTCATTAAGTGTTAAGAGAAGAGAAAATTATAATTGTTTACAGTTATTATTGGCAGAATCAAAACATAAAAAAAATCTATAAGTTATTTAAATCATTACACATAAATATATATGTAATGAAATCTGTTAAAAAGCAAATCTCATTTTCATAAATTCTTATATGGATCTTTTTTTTTTTAGCATCTTAGTGTCATTTCTTTTTAAAAATTTTAAGATAAAAATTAAATAAAGTTGGTTTAATATAATTTTTTCATATTGGAAGAAAAAATATAAATTATTTTTTGTGTATTTAAGATTTTAAATCTGTTTTATAGTTTTAATTTATATTATGCTAATATTATTATAATAATATTAAATGGCATTTTTTTTTCATATGATATCAGTTTTTAGTTTAAAAGTTAGTTTTCTTATAACAAAAATCACTGGTAAATTCATTTAAAATATTTATGTGGTTAAAAGTCATATTTCAAGTATAACTGAATATAATAACTGAAACATGTTCAGTATGAGATAAATGTTCATATGATATCTTAGCATTTACAGTGTAGATTTGTATTTTGAATCCAAAATTGTATACAAAAATGAAATTTCAGTCATCAGATCACATATCAATTTGAATTTATCTTTGTCATTACATTTACATATATTCAAATGTATAAATCAATAACAGAAAAAAGACATACAAAATATGTTTTAAGTTTTCTCCATTACAGTATGAAAGACGGAATGTCCAGTCATGGGACACTGCTGTTCTATGCAATGGTTAGAGATATTCCATTTGTTTTGTCACCCTTCCTCTGATTTCTTTTTCATGAAAGTCTGAACAGTCATAGTACTCATGGCCTATGCCAGTTTTCATGTAAGGGTAGAAAGGCTTTTTTTAAAAGGAGTATGCAAGAAAATTTTTGGAACATTCCTTCATTTTGGTGTTGAACAGTAATGGACTAATTCAAATGAAATATAAAAATGGTAATTTAATTCTAAAAGATAAATTATTATAAAAATTATTTCAAATCTGTAAATATAAATTTTATGATATTTTTCTTGTATCTTAAGGTGCTTTTTTTTAACATGGACAATTATGTAAGTTTTATGCATTTTATTAAAAATAAGGGAATGTCAAAATGTACATTAGGCTACAAGTGCTTATTGTAATTCATGTTTCTTTTTTAAGCCTATAGCTTATATATTACTTTAGATGCTGTAAATAAAAAAATGTCAGCAAATATTACATTTCATACAAAGCCGAAGAGCAAGGTAATATATATTCACACTTTGACTGCAATTTCAGTGCAGTTGTCAAGTAATAAATGTAAATTGTATCTTGACAATTTGAAATAAAATAAAGTGAACTGAAGTAATGCTCAGTAAATGAAATCAATTTATTATGATGCTTGAATGAATTGAAATTATATTTAAAATTTTGTGCTAATAATACTTCCTATGTTTTGTAATTCTATCTTTATTCCATTTAATATTTTCAAATAGTTTAATTACATCTCTAACATAAAAATCATATAGTTTTACATCTTTTTTTTAAACCACTGACATCATTTATGTGTTATAAATACAAGAGTTTTCTCTGCCAGCATTAGATGATTTATAAATATGTATATAATAGTGAGATGATGTAAATTTCTGTACATGATTTTGTAATTTTTAGATTTCATAGACTATTTATCCACAAGCTATGCAATTTTGTTTATCGTATATAAAGATATAATAATTGAAAAGTTTGATTGTTATTTATTATGAAATGGAAATTATTGTTCAGGACATTTAAGTTTTTATAATGCACTTTTATCATTGTATTATTTAATACTTAGCTATTGAAAAATTCTATTATCACATGTACAAAAATTTCTATACTCCTGAATTGGATTTATACAAGACAGATAAATTAATTCTCTATGTGTAAATATTAACTTTTAGGCAGTGTCTTTATATAACAGTATAAAAATTTTCTGTATCATCAGAAAATACCACTTTACCTCAGAAAAATGTTTTCACATTATGATTTTAAAATGTAAAATTACAAAAAAAATAATGAAAAAAAAATCTTGAAGTTCGTGCACATAAAAGTTTTACTAAATTTATAACCTCACATTTGATAATTTACAATAGTATCGCCAATATCCCTACATTTTGTCATTAACATAGAAAGCAATTTTGAACTCCAATATTAACTAAACACGAATTCTTTTTAAAAAACTGCGACAATTTTTGCAATTTATTTTAACTCTAGCATCATTCTAAAAGATATATTTTAATATTTTTTGGTTTTCAGAACCTGCAGGTTTCCTAGGAGTCATAGAATAATTATTAGCAAAAATTTCTGTAATTGCAAAAATGTACTAAAATATAGAATTTTATCAAAGTTAAATAGGAATAGATTAAATAAGTTCACATTATATACTGAAAACTATACAATACAGATTGAATTTTAATGCTGCATGTACAGAATAATATAGAAAAATTCAAAAATAATATCGCAATGCACAAATCATTTTTGGTAGGAAGTATTGTGTTGATCAACTATATATCATAGTTTGTCCCTTTGTTATAGTAAAATTAGGAAAACTAAATTAATAAAATGTAATTCTAAAATGCATTTCACTTTTTTCTGGTATAAACCGATGCTCATGTTTGATATAAAAAAAAATCAAATATCTGTTAATGGTTACGAGAAATTTAATTACTTTTGTAGATTTGAAAGTTGATATATAATGTTGCTTATTAAGTGACTATATCTATTCCGAGAAAATAATTTAATAATTTTGTGCCAATTACAGTTTATTACTCTTTAATTATACTTGTTACACTTATGTTATATAGGTATATGCATTTCTAATGATATTAGCCAAAATCATTCAAAAAAATGTTTTTATTTTCATAAATTATTTTGATGATTATAAATATTTGCACAGTAAAAAATATGTATAACATTTAGCAATAAACAAAATTACAGTAATCACATCTTCAGAACAAAATCATAGATAGTTTATCACTAAGAAAATTGGTCCAATATTTAAAAAGATTTTTAAAGATATTAGAAATATCATTTTTTTAATCAGAAATAGGAATTCATGAACATTAAAAATGCTTATATTTTTTCAAATCACATCATAATTCATACTTAAAAAATATCTTAATGAGCACACTGGACGTTTTCCAATTTGTCATCACCCCTATTTAACTAGAAATTATTTAATAATATTATCATATAATCATGTGAAGACAAAAGCAATTTTATTTCTATGAGATTATATTTGTACCACATTTTCTCATTATTTTTGATTATCATTCAAAATTTCTTAATCATTTTATTTTTAAAAATTAAATTGCTTATACACAGGGAGGATTTTTTCCTCCATAAATGAAAATTATTAACCATCTATTCATAACTAACCATATGTTATGTACAAACCTCCTTAGTATGATTCATATTAAAAAGTTTGGAATGTTTAATACAAAAAGTCTCATATACACATAACAATAAAATTTTCATAAAATTATTATGAAAATGAAACAAGATTTAACTTTTTATAAGAAAGTAAAGTTATATGTATATATATATATATCTTCAATATTTTACTCAAAATATTATACCAATTATTTTGTATCTGTAAAAATACATGTTCAAAATATATCACAAATTTTGAAACAATATCTTATGTATACAATTTAACCTTTTAGATAAGGTAAATGTAAAAAGAAAAAAAAAATTGTAATAATTTTATTAAAAAATATAATATGGAATTCAGAAGTTTTTATAAATACAGAATTTAAGAAAATTTTAAACAAATTTTGAGAATTAATATTCAGACATGTTTAGATTATCGAAAAATCAAAAATAAATTATCCCATAAAATAAAGATTCAATGATGATTACAAAATTTATACACATTTATCTTTGATGAGTTTGTTCATTCTTTGATTAACATCGTGAAATATGAATAGTCCACCTCTGTTGTTTATTCATCTAAGCATTGTTGATATCCTGATTCTTGGCCTGTTTTGTTAAAATAGCATACAGTTTAATCCCCCTCCCCCTTCATTTGTATTTTGTTGCCATTTGTTTCAGGGTAGAAAGAAAGAATAGTCTCTCATTTTAAGGTGTTTTTTTATATGCTAATTTTGCATATATAAAATCATTCACTCTTCATATATGTTTCCTCTAAACTATGAATGATAATTCTCAGAACTTTTTAAATATAATCTATGTTAAAAAAAATTAAAAAAGAAAGATCTTAGAGCAAATACTGATAAATTGATACAACATTTCAAAACATTGTTGAAAAGGATAAAAGTACATTTAGTCTTAAATAGTAGCATAAAAAAATATCATCATACTCGCATATTATGAATTATAATGTAAGTAATTGGATAATAATGTTTTAATACTGTAAAACAATAGGAATTTAGAATAAAAGTTTTTAAGATTTTGCATTATAAATCCAATAAAAATATTTCATTACAAATTTTCTTCTCATATTTTTCAAACACAAAAATCAGCTGCTTAGAATTATTGATGAAATGAAATCTAACAGTTTGGACTGACAATATGACTAGGAAGTAAGTACAGAAAGCTATACCTTTAATAAACATCCATTTAAGATTAAAAATATACTAAAAGTTCAATACTCAACAAAAAGAATGTATTATCATTTTTTTTATTAAATTCTCTTTCTAAATTTTAACTAATTTCTAAACCAGAACACAAGAAACATTTATAATTCCATACATTACACCTCTATATTCAAGAATTTAAATCTTTTAAATTATAAACAAAAAATATTGTAAATCTACAATAAATTAACATTTGTATAAAGCAAAACAAATACATTCTTTAACAAAAGATTCTTCACTAATTCATGAAATAAAAAAAGTTAAAAAACATTACATTTTGCGTTATCAAATAGACTTTGCAACTAACACTATCAGTTATGTAATCAGTAATTTTAATACTATTAATTTCTAAACTAAAATATACTAAAAACATTTATTATTTCAAATGTTACACTTCTATATTCAGGAATTTAAAACTTTTAAATTTTATTATACACAAAAAAAACTATAATTAATATTTCATATAAAGCTATAAATATCAATTTAAAGATTTTATTAAAAAAAACATTCTTAGCAAAAAGATTTTCTACTAAGCCATGAATTTAAGAAAAAAAAATGCATTTATTTATGCATTGTTTAATATTATCAAACATTCTTTGCAAACAGCACCATTAATGTCATGTGACAGTCAAGTTTTCTTTTTAACAAAGTGATATTTTATATGACAACTATAATAAAAACCCCTTAAAATGTCAGTTTTATAACATATAAGAGATAATTAATATATAAAATATATTAAAAGCCACATATAAAAATAAATTTTATTATTAATCTCTTAATGGTCACTGATGCATATATGTATTTTTAATTTTTCTTTCAATAAAATTATTCTAGATGGAAAAATACTCTTAGATAAAGATTCAGAAAAATGAATTCCATTTTTTTACTGTATTAATTTGTTGCCATTATAAAATAAATGTAATATATAAACAGATTAAATAAATTTTTTTCATCAAAAATTTTGTCCCTGAGGAGGTTTTGCTTGGTATAGATGGAATCCAGAATATAAGTGTAAGTAAGGTCATATAAAAATGCTTCAAATTTCACATAAAATGGATGCTTTCAAAAAAAATTACAAAATCTTGGAATGATATCAATTCTATTTAAAATACTAGTAATCCACAGAAACTCTTTTGTACTTTAAAAATATTTTAACAAAGTATTAAACAGCATGCATATTGCACAATGTGTTGAGCAAAGTGAATAAAACATTAATCTTTACTTCGAACAGGTATAACATTGGTAGCCAACAGTATAATAAGAGTAACTATAATAGCTGCAATAGTAATCAATACAATCCACATTTTGAAATTCTTAAGACACATGTGACGTCTTACTTTCTTCGCAGTTGAATGGAACTGAGTTGACTAGATAACAGAGGAAAAATACATTATGGTATAGAAAAGTAATTAAACACAATATATTACTTGATTATTTAATGTTGCAAATTTAAAATTTAACTGTAGCATGCAAATTACAAAAATTCACTCATCTTTGAACTAAAAATTTTACTGTGAGTGAGAAATGCAATGTAGAGCAAAAGCCTATAAGAACTTAACTATAAAAGTCTATAAGAATTGTGTTAATAAATGAATTTCTACTAGTTAATTTTTAATCACTTCACTTTTTTTTTAAATTTATATTTTTAAAGGGAAGTTGGAAATGAGAATTCAAACAGAAGAGCAACAAAAAAATTTTTGATATGATATTCTCAAAAACAATTTATTTATAATTAATATTACACACAGACAGAAAATTGAATATGAAAAGAAATCAATTATTCCTTTAAATCTTAATCTCAAGCTCAGATAAGAGACAGGGAATGATGCTTTACAACAAACAGTTTCAATTCATACTATTTCTTAGTAATATATATATAAGCACCAGCTGAAGTTAATATAGCAGTGTAGATTTGATTTAATAAGTTTAATTTTTAAGAATGAAAGTAAAAAGTAATGAACAAGAATAATTTAAACAGATTGTAGGTGACTGAAATATTAATTTAAAAAAAAAAACAAGACCAAACTTGGCAAATACTTTTTACTGAGACAGTTAAATTAAATTGAAATTAATTAAATAATAGAGAAAGAAGTTGTACTTTTAACATATGTTGTTCAATGTCACATGATATTTTTTTAAATTTTGAAGTACTTTTATTTAGTTAAATGCATTTATTACCTTAACCAAATATTTTGTTTCAGCATTACCTCATTCAAATATTTTGTAAATAAAATATTTTGTTTCAGCAAAAATTTTAAAAGCTTTTATCATAGCATAGTATGTTTATACCCTTACCATAAAATAACTCAGGTATAAAAAATATTTATTTTAATCATGCAGTAATGTTGATTTATAGGTATTAAAAAGAAATATCTATATATAACTTACCGATACTTCAAGTTCATTTGTTTTATCTAATAAGGATTCAAGTCTTTCACCTCGATCTACAACTTTCTCAATATTATTTGTCATTACTACCATCACTTCTTCTACTTGTTTTTTAACTTTACTAATACCATCAACAGGAACATCAGTACTAAATTTTATCTAAAATATATAAGAAAATAGAAATATATTTTGTTACTGATGATAAAAAAGAAAGAAAATGAGTAAAGTCAATATGATCAAAGAAATCTATAAGAATTATGTACTAACAGTTATATAC
>JAPMOR010080405.1:16608-37666 GCA_026543865.1 Argiope aurantia | reverse complement strand
AATTCTAATTTTTTGCTTGATTTAATGAACTATTATCCTCCTGTAAAGACATCTGTAATAGTTGACAACACTAAGAAATTCACACAAATAATGCACTCTTAAGTACTTGATTAACAACTTTTTAAACATTTTTTTTTTTACTTTGGATTAAACTAATTTAATAAAAATGAAATTTATAAAATTAAAGTTTGTATCTAATATGTAACAAGAATAAAAAAAATATCTTTCTATGTTAATCTTTTGTGTCTTTATTTATTATAATATTACTTTAGCTAAACAAAATACAGCAGGAGTGATCACCTCCAAACTTTTTTGCATGCTTTCTAATTAAGATATTATTCCTCTCGCCTCCTGTATAAAATTATAAAGAGTAAGTCCACAAATGCCTTGCATGGCATTGGTTGATCATAATTATGAGATATAGTTCTTTGGTTTGAATCTAGTATTTTTTAAAAAACCTAACTTGAGAATATGCATTTTCGACACCTACATATTGCCCAAATGATATGAAAATTTAATACATAACTAGTAATCACAAGATAAAAATTTGAATTTCATTCATTAAAGTTATTTAGTTTATGAATTATTGCACTTACATGCATGGAAAAGTACTGACCAACAAATTATCAACTATTTGATGAACCAGGTTCGAAATTCAAAAAGTATATATATTTCAGATGATATGCCTGCTAGCTATGGAGACCTTTCTGTTTTGTAATTATGAAGTTCACTCAAATTCAAATAGCCAGACAGGCAGACTTCTTGTGAGTGGATTTCTCTTTTCCAATATTTATGTGGATGGAATCAAATTTCATTGTAATTCCATACGCTAAATTTCAGCCATCTACCTCAAAGCATTCTCTGAATTATTGTGTTTGGAGACAAAATGTTAAAAATTTGTTTCTCGATTAAAGAGAGATCTGAAATGTGGAGATTCGTTAAAGTCTCGAGTTTGAATTTTTGGATAATATCAATACTTTCTCGATAATTTGCATATGATAAAGCAATAATAAAGGAATTCTTCTAGAATCAATATTGGAGCAAATGAGTTATCTCCTTACTTCCGTATGGTGAGACAGCCAATAAGCACTTTGAGTCTTGAATAAATTAATATTTAATTTCTAAAAATTTAGACCATATTTAATAGTTAAAATGATAAGAGGCAACATTTTATGATTGATCAATAGCTTGCCCCAGTTAAAAATCAATCAAATAATTCAAACTTCGGTTTACAATTTTTTTGTGATGTGATTAAAAATTTAATCAGGACAATCAACATATGATAAAATATCAAAATATTTAAGGATATTACTAGTTTCAGAATTAAAAATATCTCTTTTAAAATATAGGAGTCATAATATACAAATATTATATACCATTTGATCCTTTAAAACATAGCTAAAATCTCTATCAAATTCATGTTCAGATGCTGCGAGAGCCCTGATTGCTAGGCTTCCACTAGTAAACTTGTTTTTAATCTAAATGGAAGAAAAAAGTATATAAGACAACTTTTAAAATATATAATAAAAAATAAATAACTTTTAGGAAAATATTTGTATTTACACAGCAAATTTATTTTGTACATAATATTTTAAAAAAGTCTATATTTATGAAATTGTAGATATTTATCCTAATAATTTTAAAGAAATTTTATCTATATTTTTATGCAGATAACATTATATTTGTAATTTAGCAGATAATATAATAATTAAAGAATAGAATCACAGCAAAAACAAAAATTTCTGAACAAAACTTAGATGAATTTAGACCAAATTTTAAAAATAACGAGTTACAAAAACTTTCAAGCATTGCATTTTTTCAAATTTTCCATCATAAAGAAGCAAAAGCAATGATATAAGTAATTAAAATACAGTTAAATGGCTACTCTAAATTGAATTTCTTTAAATTTTTTTACTAATGAAAACTTTATTTTCTTTATTAAACAAGTTTAAGGCTCTAATGATTTATTTTTTGTCCTGCCTTAAGTTGTTTACAAGTGTAAAGTTCATGGCCTAAATCAGAAATGATATATAAATAATACAATATTTTCAAATAATGCAATTTTTAGAGTTGCTTAAATATTAGCTGATAAATTTAACACAATTTTAATTCAAGCAATGTTACTATAAAATATTTTGATAAAATCCATATTTTTTAGCATTATTACATATTATATTTACTAATTTTATTGATAAGTTGTAATATAAGGATAATGAAATGCAATTTTCTGATTGAATTATATTTAAAAAAAAATGGATACTTGTGTATTAATTGCATGCTATTTGCAAACTTTATGCTTAACTGCATATCAACATAATAAAGTTTGTGGCAATTGTGATTAATTACTGGCATGTGGTCAATAAAAAAATACAAATAAAATCATTCTTACATAGTTAAAATATACCATTCTAAAGTGAATTAACCAAAAGAAGAGTAGAATTGAGTCAGAAAATGCTACTAATAAAACAATATGCATGTATTACATTTACTATTATTGTTCCTAATTACAATAATAATATGGAAAACAATAAAATTACACAAAAAATACATTTAATATTCTTTAGCTTTAACTTACTTCCTTCAGAAATGCAAAGGGTACATTTTTTCCAAAATCACTTTCTGCTGCACAGATATATATAAGTAAATCTTCAACAAGAATATGGTAAGTAAAACTACAAAAAAAAAAGTTAAAAGAACCATAGTATAAATAAATTACCAGTAAAAAGATTCATAGAATTATGTTCTATATATATCAATATTTTGAAAAAATTATTAATAATCCAAGTTAGCAAATATTTAATTATAAATATCTGCAAAATAATAATAAGATAATTGCATAAAAATTTCTCCTTACAAAGATGTTTGAAAGTTAATCATGTTTTATGAATGACATTTAATGTAACTAATTTCACAGAATATTGATCTTTTATATTCCATCAAATGAACAACACTCAATATATTAGTAAACCATTCATTTAAAATAACAGTACATTCAGTTAATAAAATATTCCTATATACAGTATATTTTAAATCATTGAATAAAAACTTAAAGAAATTATTATCAAGTATGTAAATACTTTCATAAAAAAAAATTCCAAAAATTTAAAATTTTGCTGAACAAAAGAATACCAGAAAAAAATAGCCATATCCTATTGCCTTTAAAAATTTCTGCTCAAAATAATTAATGGGAAATATCGGCAATAAATGAATTGCAATCCAATCATATAAGGCAAATCTAAAATATCGAGAAAAAAAAGTGCAAAAAACAGGTAACAGAGAAATAAATAATCAGATATTATAATAGTAAAACATGTTGAAATTGCACATTTCAGTATAAGAACATTAGAAAGGTTTGAATAAGAAATTAACCCCTTGCCTGCTGTAGGCATATATATACGTCTCCCTAAGTCATCGTGTAAACTGCCCCTGGCGTATATATACGTCTCACAACTATATACGTATAAATATATGTGGCACTGGGGACCGAATCTCACAAGTTATCCTCGGCAGGTAGGGGGTTAATAAAGATAGACAAAATCAACAAAATAAAAAATTTTAAAAATGCAGTTTTCTATAACAGATGATTGAAAGTATACCAAAAAAATAATACAAAATTCATAATGAGTATAGAAGGATTGGAATATATACTATTCCAGAATTTCAAGATTCCCATGCTTATATCTAACAGGAACTAAAAATCTGGCCATGAGATTCAAAGGGCTCTTAAAATGTTCCTAAAAGAAGGAATTCATAGATGTCAAACATGGTCACCCTAGTGGTCAGTTAAAATATTGAATTACCTGATCTAATGAAGGTCATAAGTAAAAGCAGGATGATTTCTCATGTTATTATTGAAATGAATTGGCACTCCTTAATGATGTAATTGTATTTGCATGTAAACTTCCAGAAAAGCATCAGATAGAGGTTAAGGAAAAATGACTAGCAGAAATACTGAGTAAACATTCAGCACGTGCACACACACACCATTTATACTTAATCATAAATTATATATGTCACATGTATTTTAAACATAAAAAAAAGTATTTTCTTCAATACAGCATATTTTTACAGAGAAAAAAAATTAGTATAAAATGAAGAATATAAAATGCTTACATTCCAGAGACAAAACAAGATTTTGTGTTGCGCTCAATTGGTACATTTGGCAAAAATGAATTGACATCTGTTTCAAAGTCACCAGCCATTCTTTGACTGCTTACAAGAACAGCATTAGACTTTGCAACAGCAGCATATACAATTCCAGAAGTCATTGTTCACAATAAAAAATCTACAACAATACAAATTTGATTAATACATCTGCTTTTTTAAAAAAACTATGCTATAAGTTATAAGCAGAATTTTAAGAGGCTAAATCTTATGGAATGTAGCTTGAAATAAAATAGTTTACTTGCTTTGAATACTTGTTACATTAATGTATAAAATTTTAATTTTTTAGAACACATTAATTTTTGTAAAAAAGAATATATACATATAAGTATGTATCTTCAACTACATTCGAAATTTTATATGCTTTTATAAAGAAATGTTTGTTGTAAGAAAATGATAAAGTAAAATTCTGAAAACAGTGAAAATATTTGATAAATGATTTGCCATAAGCAGATAGTGACAGCAACAGTAAATACCGTTGCCTTATCAATAAAATTTTATCACCCAATGAATAAAAGAACTAACTAATCAAATTAATACAAAATGTCGTGGGAAAACTACTGAATCAATTCATTTAATGAAAAATATTTTTATGCAGTTATCATTAATAAGATTATCCTATAAAGTCAAATAATTATAATTACGGGATGAACATTTTATAAGCAAAAGAAAAAAACATACTTACAAGTTACTCTTATACTATATACTCATTTTTTTTATATATATAATTGAAAATAAATCAAGAAACCAGTAAACGGAATGTAAACAGTGATGTGTATATAATTATATATATAGTATATATAGAGAGAAATTAATAAATGTTATCACGAGACCCAAGGTGAAAAATAAATAATTGTCAAAATATGTCAGACATGATACAAACAGTTTGAAATTTGATTCACTCCCACTACGTGTTGATTACTTTTAATCACAATTTAAAAATAACTTTAAAAATGAATATAAATGCATCATAAAATTTATTTATAAAAATAACGGCCGGAGAATTCAACTTGATTGTATTGCGGGAATTTGATGAAATTATTTGAAAAAAATTTAAACCACACTTCTATGAAACACAAAACTGCATAATGCTTAACTGTAATTGTAAATTAAGCCACACCTTTCTTGTTTACATCTGTTGTATCTGTTTCAATTTTTGTATTCATTATAAACTTTTAAAAATGAGTGTTATAATTTTACTACTTTGCTCATCATTTTTTATTTCAGGTATTTTAGAAATTATTTGCTATCTCATAGTCTTAATTTAATTGTATGATGCTCTCAGGATTTCTCATAATTTTTCTAGTGATGTTTTTAATATTTTTATGGTTAACCTTTAAAATGTTTTCAATATCCCGATGATTATACTAAAAATAAATCTCTGCTATTGAAAATTGAGTGTTTTTTGTTAATTAAATAAAATAGTATGCATATGGTATAGAGTTTGTATTCTATAAAGAGCCATTTTTTGAATTTTTGTTTAATTTTATACTTATAGATATATTTCTATTCATATATTATTATAGTGGAAATATATTGTGTTAATATATAAAAAGAAATTAAAAATTATAAAAATATGGTCATTATCTTGTACTAAATTCCATCTAGTATGCATGTTGAAGTGTTAAACAATGTTATTTACAAATATTTATATTAGATGTAAGATATCGATTTTTACCAAAGAAGGCTCCAGAAATCTATTTTTCACTTCATAATAAATGTGTTGTTTGTTGTGCTGAAGGTAATATATAACTTCTATGACCTAATAAGTTTTCCTTATTGACTTTTTGTAATGAAATTTCAGCATATTCAGTAAAACAGAATTGGTGTTAAAATGCATGAAACAGAATTGAAATTTAATGATTTTATCTTTAAACAAGTGTACCCACTCACACACTTACAGAAACAACAAAGACTCATTTGTGCATTTTGAGTTGCAGTTATTTAATATTAATATGCAATTGTTTATTTTCAATTTGGAGTACTCTTCATTCCATTGAAATGAATATAAATGAAATTGCCAATGTCAGTTTTCAAAAGAAAAAAAAATTGGGAGAGTTTTGTTGTTGGCATTTTGATTATACATTAAATTTATCATTTTAGGTTCTATATTTAAAAAATATATATATACTAACAAGCTTATCATCTGTAGACAGATAAAAGTGTTGGATAGAACGATTTTCTTGAAATAACATTTTCTGGCTGCTATAATACTACCTATGAAAAACATTATGTTTGTACATAATTTCCTCTTACTATTCTATGCATTTCAAGGGTTCTACCTAAGTATTTATTCATCAAAAAATAAGATAAATAAAAAATGTACTTTTATGGGGGGGATATCATGCAAGACTAACTATGATATTCAGAATTGGATCTTTGAGGTTCTCGATCTGCCTGATTTAAGATTCTGCATATAGCAAAATATTCTTCTAACGAAATCTGTAGAATAGAATTTTCATACTGATGATATTTATGTATTTCAAAATTGATTTTCATAATAGAATATCAGATAGTAAGACTCAGCCTTATGTCATATTATTTTACTTATTTAGTTAAATGTATTTAAAAGTTTATGCTTGTTCAATAAATTTTTAGTTTCAATCATTTGCACTTTTTTTACATATATTCCAGAAAATAAATTTTAAGTTGAGATTGATTATTTAATATTGGTTTATTGTTCTTTTATTATCATATGTGTATTTCATGATTCATTTTGAGAATCCGACTAAATTTTATTAAGGATAGACATTACAAGTTCATCAAGCAGTACAACTTTGTGCTTTAAAGCAGGCAGTTTTACTTACATTACACAAAGTTATTGTGTCTGTGATTTTGGTTGTCATTTAGTTAAAGCGGTAATACATTTTTGGCATCAAAAGAATTAATAAAAATATTATCATTATTATTTGTAAATGGAAGTTTTTTTTTTTTTTTTTTTTTTTTTTTTGTAGGTTTATTTTATTTTCTACTTTAAAATTTTAATAACTTTATTTTCTGAAATTTTTTTTTCCAAACATTTTTATGAAAATAATATATATATAATCTTTGTTACTTTCCTAGAAGTGTTGCCATAATTTTGCCTTATAATAGTGCCATAGTAATTCAGGTTTAAATCAAAGTTTGAAATATAGAAAAGACAACCAAACCATTTAAAAAAAATTACAATAATTTATTTTGTATTTTTAATTCCTTTTTCAGGTGAAGCTATTCGCTGCTATCAGTGCAGTTCTGATCAAGAAGCTAAAGAAGATGATAATTGTGGTGCTTATAACTCTTTTGACACAGCAAAAAATACACCTGTTGAATGTTTAGGTGAAGAAGCTGTTACTCCTGGAACATTTTGCTATAAAAGAATTCAACAAAGTCCCAGAGGATTTATATGTATGCTTGTATTTCTTAATATTATATCAGTCTTTAAAGTTTTTATTCAGTACCTCTGTTTAGAAATCATAACTAGTATTGTTTATTGTTTCTATATATGCTGAAATTCATGCTCTCAAAATTTATTTAGATGCTTAATTTTTTTTAACATTAAATTATACATTTTTTTTACCCTGCAAAATAATATTTTATTAATTTTTTATTTTCTTCTTGGCTACTTTTAGCATCATTAAATACACCTAAATTCCTTTGAATTTCAAAAAAACGTAATTATTTTTTTTGAAATGTGTTTGTAAATAAGAAGTATTTTGTTTTGAAAATAGAACATTTTTTTATTTGAAAGAGACACTAGAGCTATTTTATTAGTAGCTAAAGTTTTGAGTTTTTATTATATTTTCGGATCAACTGTTAGCTTTCTAGTGAAGTTAAGCAGTTTATACCATGTTATTTGATTAATATTTCCGTAACTTTGTCACGAGTTTTAATACAATTCTTTTCAGGCATTGTATTAATTATTGTCCTGTATTAAATATTAAGAATGAGGTGAAATAAAATGTATGCTAAGTGAACAGATAAAATTATATTATAATTGTTAAAGTATAAATAAGCTCTTTGTTATGTCTTATTAATCTGAGTTGTTGAAAATTCACCTTTAGTTCTGATATTTAAATGAGTAATTTGATCCAATAAATTTTATTTATTTAGACATGCTTCTTGCTTGAAGAAAATTAAGTGGATTATTTTTTATTATGAAACATTTTTCCTTCTAATAATATGTATACAAGTAGACTTCCAACTATCCAGCTTTGCAAGATGAGAGTTGCAAATTGGATTACAAAAAAAGAAGAAAAAAACCTTTTTAATTTTTTAAGTAATCTCTTTTTATATCAAAATCTGCTCTTTTTCTTAATTTCTTACCTTTTAATAAAGACAAGAACTCTATCAATTTTAGTTATATAATACTCTACTAGCACAAGATCTTTAGCAATTAAAACTGGCATGCAGTTAATACAATAGTACCTAAAATTTTATTTTAGGAAAAAGAAGTCTAAGAATAAAAATATTGTTAATAAGATAGTGTAAGACAAATTTTATACTGTTTAAGTAAATATGAATATTGATACTTTTAAAATGAATAAAACAGTAAAGTAAAATGCTTCTTAGTTCTTTCAAACATTTAAATTTATTTTGTTCATTGACAAACCAATGATAAAAGATAGAATTAAAATGATTAAATAAAACTGGCAGGTTTAAGTTTTTGAAAAAGCAACACCTTGATGAAGTAAATTATTTTATTTTATTATGATAATTATTTTTTTCAACATGTTTACATCCTTAAAAACCTACTATAGAATATATTATTCTACCTAACCTTATTTACTATTCATAACCTATAATTAAATATATCACAAAAGAATCTAATAATAAGAAATCATAAGAAAATTAAATATTTTTATAACTTAGATATGTGACTAGATATTTGATTTTTATTTAAAAAGAGATATATAAATTTATTAGGTGTGATAATAAACAAAATCTCTCTATTCATAATGAAATAGATAGTTTTATTTATTTATTATTATTATTTATTATGATCATTTTGATTGAAGTTTGTTCGAAGTTAGTCTTCAAATTTTTCAGAAAATTCACAAAAAGGTAAAAACAGAAAATGTTTAAAAAGTGTGTATAATAGTTCAGTTTTGTTTAATATAAAAAAAGAACCAAAGGAAGAAAAGAGAAACAAACTTTTGTTTGTTATTCATTGCAGTTAGAAAATATTATTTTTTGTATATAAATTCTTCAGTCATAATTTTTTTTCATAATCTAATGACTTATTTTTTTTAATGTTTACAATGAAATTTTTTATCATTATATTTTTTTAGATATTCAAATGACTTTCCCTCAAACTCTTACATAGCTAAAAATTGATTTTAATAGGACTCATATGATAGAAATTGCTATACATAAAGATATTTATTAAGTATGTTTAATAAAAATTTAATTTATTTATTTAGGGGATGGACGTTGGCGTACTGTTGAAAGGCGATGTGCACAGATATCTGAGAGAGGAATTAATTGGGGTTGTGATTGGGGCTATAAAGAAAACGGAGTGTACTGGGAAGAATGTTATTGTGCAGAGGATGGCTGTAACAGTGGTGGCGTACTAAGGACATCATTATTTTTAATTTTAATGATGGTTTCCTATATATTCTTTTATTGTTATTGTCGATGAAACAAATTTAAAGATGTGGGAAAATATGGGAAATCAGAATTGATCATATGATTTTTTTGGTATATGTCTTAACATATGAAAATCATATAAGGTTGTCAGACAAGTTCACAATCTAGGAGAGTTATGACAAAGATAAAATGTAACAAATATATTATTTTTTGTTTTAATGTCTTTCTTCTGATTTTCTTTTGTACATTAGAATTAAAATACATATCTTTGTAGTTTTCTTTTTGTATATTTGTCTAGTTTATATCACATTCTCATTTTTATCATGCATTTTATAGTTGATTGTGATATATGCATTTCTGGTGAAAGGGTATTTTTCAAAATGATAGCTTTTTATTTATTTATAAAATAAGTTTTATTTTGCATTTGAATATTAGTTGCAGTGTTTTAGATTTTTTTAAAGTTTTCTTTTTATACAATATATTTGTTTAGATACTGTATAGTTTTCTATTTGTATATTGAAAATGTTCCAATTAGAGGTAGCATTTGAAAGATGACTGTCAAATAGTTTTTGTTCTGTGTATGCACAAAACCAATTTATTTTGTTGAATGTTGTGAAAAAAGGAATTATATTTTTCATGATGAAAAGGTGATTTTCAAAATTTTTTAAAGGATTTTTATGTTAGTAATAAAATGAATTTGAAATAAATACAGATTGTTCAATTATTAAGTTTTAAGGTACAAGGAGGTCCATTTATAATAATAATAAAAAATGTTGTATACATAAGATATTCATCAGTAACAGGGATAATTATACTAAAAGATAATGGAGTGTGCAATTTTTGATGGCACTAAAATCTGAATGAAAATTTTTTCTTTATATATATATATATATATATATATACTTGGAGGTTATCACAACTAATTACGATTATAAAATTTGGAAATTACTACTTTTATATGAAAGTAAAAATTCAAAATTCATTTTTTATGTGTAATATGTTGCATTTCAGAATTTGTTCTTTTATGTTAAAACTTAACATTTTATGTTCATCATCTCATGCACAATATTCTTTTTATTTATAATTTTAAAGTTTAATTTCCTTTGAAATATAAGAACAGGAAACATATTTCAATGCATTTTATATGCTTATCTGATGTTTTCTTTGGGCTCAAAGATGTATTTATTTGTTTGATAAAAAGTTAAATTTTCTGGATTTATGACATAAAATATGTGTATGTGTGTGTATGTATTTTTCCCTACTATTAGAAACTGACATTCCATTGACTCTTCGATAAATTTTACAACATTTGATAACTTTTATATGGAATTGGCAACTTATTATTATATGTACTTTATGATATGAAATACATGTCAATGTATTTTAAGTTGTGGGTGAATTCGATGTGATAACCAACATTCCGTCCAAAACATTATATTTTTTGTTTATCAATGTCAGAAGTTTTTTTCTTTTTCATTTCATATTGACTACTAAAATTTGTATGATCTGATTTTTTTTATTTTAATATAATTTATGTCCTGTGTTTTATTGACATATTGCTTGCTATAAAATATTATAAAGAAATAAAAGTTTTTAAGATTGGTTTATAATTTTTTTATGTCTCTTTAATTCTATCTATTACTTTAGTTATTCAGTACTATTTGAAAAAGGAGACATTGATACGATTCTTTTATTGAGATTATGAGACTGTCCTGAATAAAACATGATACAGATGGTTATCAAAATAATAGAAACACCTTGCATTTATGAAGAATCATTTATTAGTATGGTGTTGGACCACTTTTGTCATGTAATACAGCTTGAATTCGCCTAGAAATCGATTCATACAAGTGTTGAATAGAGTTTAGAGGAATATTATACCATTCTTTTTGGAAATATTGTGAAATTTCTGGGAGAGATGCTGGTGGAGGATATCAATTCCACATTGAAAGCTCTAAAATAGACCCTAAAGGTTCAATTATATTGAGGTTGAGTGACTATGCAGGGGAAGGCAGATGTTTAACTTCATTCTCGTGTTCATCAAACCATGATTGGACAAGTCTCGCTGTATGGATAGGTGCATTATCATCCTGAAAAATTCCATCTCTTGCAGGAAACAAAATTTACATCATAGGATGGACCTGGTCAGCTACAATTTCTCCCCAGTGATCCTTCCTTTTAAGGTTACGCTTTGTCCAGTAGAAAACCACGACATAGCTGCCCATATTGTGACAGATCCATTTCCATGGTTGTCAGTTGGAAAGAGACAATCACGATTATACGCTTGTTCAAGTACCTTCCAAATGTGCACCCGTCCAGTTGTAGGGAAAAGTGTGAAACACGATTCTTCAAACGACATTACTTTCTTCCACTTATCAATCTACCAGGTTTTGTGAGTATGACACCACTGTAGATGATGTTTACCATTAACATCTGTGACAAGTGGCTTGGGAATTGCTGCTCTTCCATAAATACTCTGTTTATGAAGGTATCTTCTAACTGCAATCACTGACACTGGAGAATCCAGGTGGGTATTTTTAGTACAGCTCGTTTTTTTAGACATCACAATCCGCTTTAATACTCGTCGATCTTTTTGACTGAGCTTCTCTTTCCACCCACTGTTTTACTTTAACGCACTTGTCTTGCGACATTGTGTGTATGCTGTCATGACTTTAGATACTGTACCTCTAGTTGGGAAGTTTCGGTCTTACTTATTCCAGGTAGACAGGCTCCTACAATTTGGCTTCGTTGAAAATCTGAGAGATCTGATATTTTACGGTCTTGAAAAAAATCCAAGAATTACAGAACTTGAATAAAGCTAACACATACTACCAGAATATATACATTGCCATTTATAAAAAAAACTTGTGATTATTATTATATTTTAATGCTTACGAAGCACGTTCAAATATGTCACTTTTATTCACAGGTGTTTTCATTATTTTGAAAACCACCTGTATATTTTATATCGAATGTAAGATTAAATATTAATATTTTGTCCTAATTTATAATATAAGATGGTGTTTTTTTTTTTAAATCCTAAAAATAATTTGGTAATAACAATGTATTAACAGCAGAAAATTGGGAACTTTTCCTCCAATTATACATTTTATTTTCAATAAATAATATGAAATATCAGTTCTTGATATTTTTATTTACCAGTAATTGGTTTCTTAATTTGAAATTTAGATTTTATTCTTTCCTTATTTCAAACATTATTTTCTATATTTCTTTTTCTTACAAATAACTTTAAATAGTTGATTTAAAAAAAAAGGGGGAGGGGGTTCCCCTAGCAGATGCCTGAAAAGGAATTCTTTTTTTAAAAAAAATTGTGATTAATGAGAATGAGATCGATTCGGACCATTTATTATCTAATAGTGCATGAGCTTTTCATTCAATTTAAAGAATTTTCAGTATCTTTAAAAAAACACGTATTATATATGACTCTTATTTTCGGTATCTCATATAATATTTTCTATTTTCTCTGTGCTATTCTTGTTAATTTAGTTATAGCAAATTCTGAACATTAAGGAAAATTGCTCTAGCGTTACTCAGACGCAAAATTTAAATTTTGTCATTATTTATGGATACTAGATGTATTAATTTCACTCATAAACTAATATTTGATTATTAATAAATGAAATAGTGTTTGCAGAAAGTTACGTGTTTAGCATTAAATTGAATGAAAGAAATCGGAACTGTCTATTTAGACAACATTAAATGGGTTGGGATAATAATTGTAGCTATACACTTAGTAACAGCCATATCTAGTAGAATCTTTGATTTTGCACCAACTATATTTAATTTATTCACAATCTTTCAATTTTCTTATATTTCATAAGCGATAAAAGAGTCACTTTCCTTTCCAATAATACACATTTTAAAGTAAATTTCGGCTATTTCTTAATTAATAGCTGTCTTGAGCAATCTTCATTATGTCGTGGCGCCATCTGTTGATTAAATTTCAGTTTTGGAAAATAAACACTAAACATGTATAATATATATGTTTGATCCGAGTAAAAGGAAAATCATTTTCAAATCATATGCTTATTGCTCGTGTTTTATAAATTACTCTGCGAAATTTTGATAAATAAAATTCTGAAAACAGTTTTACTTTCTCTCCTCCCCCACCCAGTATTAATATGCAAACGATTAAGGGCCATAAAAAATAACAATAAAGCACAATATAATAATAATTCCTTGATATCGGAATATTTCCAAATTATAAAAAAAACCTATTTTGAAAATTATATTATTAAAAATTGATATAATAAAAGAAGCATAAATCTTCTTAGTTATACCTTCTTTAAATGAATATTATATTCTAGAATTTTACACAAATCATTCTATCCTGACCAGGCTAAATTAAATTCCAAAACCATTTAATACAGCTTTTTTAACATAAAGTTTTAAAAATAAAAGGAAGGGAAGAAGGAATAAAAAAAAATAACGTGTACCCTCGGCGGGACTCGAACCCGCAATCCCCGGTTTAGGAGACCGATGCCTTATCCATTAGGCCACGAGGGCGACATTATGGTTTGTTTATTAAAGTAAATAAAAATATACATTTATTTATTGACCTTGTTATTGAATATGGATAGAAAATAATAGTTGAAATTACCCTCAACAAAGAACTCTCCGAAAATGCACTTTTTACTCATCGCGTATCAACTCTGCGGAGTATAAAAGTGATTGGAGCAAGTTGATGAAAAAATAGTAGTAATTAAAAAAAAATATGTTACATCAACTCGTTTCACAATCAGGAATTTTTGAAAGTTGGAAATTACTTGTAATTCATCGACATGTAGTGGAAGATTATGAATAGGCCCCAGGCAAAACGCATTTTGAAACCCGACTTTTAATAACTAGTCAATTCAATTGCTCATTTCATCACTTCTATTCCGTTTTATCAATTCTCTTTTCGTTATTGAGGATGTATTTTGTTTTTATTTTAGTGATTATGAAAATATATATTACTATTTATCTATTTTTTATAATAAGGTTGAACAAAATAATAAAATTCTTGAAGTAATCTTAACTATTAATTAAAGATTTTCTTATTTACAAATAAAAGCAGCTAATCTTATGATACTTTGTAAGGAAACAAACTTCTATCAATTGTAGCAATAAAAATTATTATTTCAGAGAATCTATCAAATAGAATTTAACATAATCAGTGAAATGAATAAGCAGCATTTCATAACTCTTTAATACACATTTCCTTTATATATCTGGTTGAATGTGAATCTCCACTTATTTATTTTGCATTAATTGCCTTTGGCGACCGACTAACTGTTTTTCTAGTATATTGTTTATTTTAATTTCAGATAGATCGTTTAATACATAGAGCTGAGATATAAGCTCTTTATATCAGCTCTATGGTTTAATATAACTTCATATCCATGATACTTTAGCTATAAAGAAGGTTGAAGGTTCATCGTCCGAGGTCACCAATGTAGCGGATTGATATGCGAGAAGGATAGAACCTGAGCCCTTGTGATTTGCACACAATACCATTAAATTTCTAGGCATTAAAGTTGCATTATTTTCATTATGTACACGAATCTTTCATATGGAGATTATTTTTATGATATCATAGTGCTAGTAAAAAGATAAAGGTGGTTCAACTATCTTGCCGTGTTATAATCATAAATAGCTACTTCGACTCGCCCGAAGGCACACGAAAAATCTGAATGACTGGACGCCTCGCCAACACTAGCTAGAACTATAATCTATTATTTTAAGGGCCATCACTGTCTACGGTACAACTTCTTCCATAAGAGGTACGTCCTGCCATCGGTAGGGTAGCTGACCATACACCATTTTTGTATCTACCAGGACGGCGAGAATCAGCCTTTATTCTGGAAACTTCTTATTCCCATGTTTGGGGTAACCCCAGGGGAGTTTGAGGTATTGTAACTTTGCTTATTTATCCGTACATAATCTACAAAATTCTTTTGTTTGGTTTTCATCAATGGAAGGAAATTACATAACCAAATATTTGATGAAACAATGAAAGCAGTTTGAATTTCAAGGCAATAAAATAATATATTGTTGGAAATTAAACCAAAAATATTTTTTAAAAATTGCAAGATTTTTTTAAAAAATTATTATCATTAAAAGATTTTTTTTTTAATTTTGAAATAGTATAAAATTTACTATTTCAAAAATTTCTGTGCAATAGTTTTAAGGAAGTTATCACGGAAAAACGGCGCAATTCGATTTAACTTTTA
Organism: Argiope aurantia; assembly: GCA_026543865.1. Classification (NCBI taxonomy): domain Eukaryota; kingdom Metazoa; phylum Arthropoda; class Arachnida; order Araneae; family Araneidae; genus Argiope; species Argiope aurantia. Next base: position 21,704 of record JAPMOR010080405.1, on the reverse strand, counting down.
ATAAATTACAATTTCCAAAAAATATATATATATATTACGATGGTCCAAATTTGGTAGCTGTAAGTTAAACGGTATAACGGTATAACCAACACCCACACGCACGCACGAATCTTTGTTATTGGTAGAGATGCAGATTTACTTATAATATGTGCTCGACTTTGGTCTGTTGGAGAGGCCGTACTTTTAAAGAGACGGTCACAGAAACATTGGTTTGGTGAAATTTTATTGGTATCTGTTTTCCTTGAACTTTTCCTGATATCGCGTTTTAATGTGCAGCTGAATATAATATTTTAGAAAGATAAACTTATTTCTACTGAAATATTGACATACATACAACTTTCTAAGATTCCTAAAGTATTATTAATTAAACATGTTTAATTAAGTCAATTTTTTAAAATTATATTTGACAGTAAATTTCGAAATGATTTTGAATTATTCAGTGATACTAAAAGTTAGCATTCATTTTGTCGCCCTCCCCTACAGACCTCTGTATAACAAGATTATTTCTTTCCCACATTACATTAGTTTATGATACTATTTTTTGCCCTTCATCACATTTGACAAAAAAGGTGGGATAAATACATTAACGTTTCGTCTCATGGCATCTGTAAAACTGGTGGACAGGTTGTTCTCATTTTCGCAATTGACAGCTATGACATTGCTCCCTTTCCGGTCTCATACATTGAGTTTTAATTCTAAAAATGTAAAATAAACTGAAAATGTTGCCTTCTTAAATACTATTATTCGTGTACATTTCTGTACTTTATTGACTTTGACATGAAACTGTTCATGGTGATTAAGCAGGATAAGGAATGGAAAAAAGGCCCCACTTTCAGGGGGAGCACCAATAATTAATGTGTTTATGTAATATCTTAAAGGAAAAATAAGAAAAGATGTCAAAAATAGTACTACGAACACTTGCTTACAGAGGATTTATAATCTAAGTCAGAAAAAAAACAAAAAAACATTCCCCCCCCCGAGCGTCACTTACGCTAGCTATGCCACTGTTGATGACTCAGTTTAAAGATCTTTATCTACAATTAAAAGTTCAAAAGCCTTTATAAAGGCCTTATCTATATTTGGATTTTACCCACAACATATTACATTTTGTGATAATTAAATAATTGTGATAAAAATAATTAAATATTTGTAATAGCAATTAATGACTATACAGTATGAAAAGTCTTCTAACGATGTAGAGTTTCGTATAAAAAATACAACATATTTTACAAGCAAATGTGATTGTTGGAAAAATTTTGTCTTATTCTAATTATACGAGATATATTTTGATAAAAATAACACCAGTAAGTTAATACATCTTCTCTGATACTTACATCATCTTGCATTTTCAACCACAATAAACAAAGTTCAGTTTTAAAAGTAAACTGTTATTTTTCTATTGTATTCTTGTGTTCATTCGTATAATAGAGTATATTAAGTATTTTCCACATTATGCATAATAATCATACTATATAGGCGGAAGTTTTGAGTTTTATATGGAATTTTTATAATGCGTGTGAAGGAAACTATGTCAATAAATAAAAATCCAACTTACAACAGCTGTTTTATCTAATGGATTAACTGGCCAGGGGAGCCATTTAACTAAAATTTCTCAAAAACTTAAAATTGATTTTATTTTAGTTTTGAATGGTTCCATCATTTGAATGGAAGATGCCAAAATTCATAATTGATTTTCGGCATTATACTATGATGCAAAACTTGAAGTACGATATATTAAATCAGAACACGCGAAAGTTTGGAGGCGGTAGTGGTGAATTTCCAACTAGACAGACTAGGCAGCTGCCTAGGGCAATCAAGCTGAGAGGGGGCGGCTCGCAAATCGATCAAAAAGTATTATTTTTATACCTTCTGAATCAATAAGTTTACAGAAAATATAGATTATATGAATGATAAAAGTTTGGATAAAATTAATGCTTTATCAGGTATAATTAGTCAGGTTCCTATATGCTTCATTATTTTCAATTAGTTATTAACATATTAAAAAACGAATAACTGCTCTTCAATAATATTCTGTACATAAAAGGACGTTGCGCAGTCTGATTCAGTTATAATAGATAAAATTAAAACAAATGCATTTTCAAAAATGATAAAATGAAAATTGTCAAACTAAAATAAATCACTGGCATGGCGAAGTATATGCGGAAATGTGAGACTAAATTGGCTACCTTAGTAAAAGAAAGGTCTCATAATGTGCTCTGTCTACCGAAAGAAAATACCTAAAACAGCCGTTGGGGGAAGGAGAGATGACTCGCTTCTTATGAACATGCCGGAAGCATGGAGAATTTATGACTATCTTCTCATTATAGTTCTCATGATATTTTCACGGAATGCAGACAATTGTTAACAGAAAATTTTAAAAAAATGCTATATTAAGGAAGAAAAAGATCCACGAAAGAATCAAAGAATAATACTTTTGCTGACTTTTTCAGAATAATGAAACGCCCGAATTTCTCTTCCAAAGATAAGAAAAATCTACTAGACCACCCCCCTCTAAAAAATCGAAATCAAAAGCCGTGTTCATCAGCAGTTGGTATACAAAAGAGAAACCCGTTTAGTTGATGGCTATTAAGCGAATGTTTGCTCAAACATCTTTTAATAATTTTCAGAAAATCTTCCCGTCTCTTAGATACATTTCGAGGAACTTCTTTAACGAATAAATCATGCTCCACGGCTGTTCAGTCAGTGACATTCAATGAAAGAGTAGGAAATTTTACGATGTTATCCAGACGTCTCGAAGTGGGGCCTTTCCGTCAACAGGCTTACTTTGGGGAAAGCTGAAATCAGCAAAGTTTGCTTACTATAAACAAGGACTTTCCTTCTATCTCTTATATCTAGCTCATTTTTATATATTTTATGTCATCTGAAGGCAATTTTATATTATGATCATTTTTCATTAAAAGTGCACATTTATTAATAGCAAATTTTGAATGGGGTGCAATATTATCGACTAGACAAGTGTTTGAAAATGATTCCATAACCTGGATACCATTTTAGGTTCCACTTGTAACTATCGAGTCACCTCCGTTTGAGACTGGCCAACTTCAAGGCTACCAACGCCTCTCCATCTCAAGGAATCATCTAAACATTTATGGTAACTTATTCACACTGCAAACAAGACTTATTCACAAAACTGCAGGCAAAAGTCCCAGACGCTTAAACGGTCTAATTCTAGTAGTTGTGCAAAAACTTACGCTAAATAACTTTTTCCGAAATTCTGCAATTGCCTTCTACAATTCATTTCACAGGTCTTTTTAATACTTACCACTTCTTGATTGAAAGTTTTCCTCTCAGATAAATAGCTTTCATTTAAACGCCAAAAACCGATATTAAAACGACTATACTCTCTCATCTCCTTATCCAATAACATATTCGATTGGAACTTTGTTTAGAATAGCTAGCTCAACAACTGAAGACATTAAAAATATTATGTATTTTTTGCATATTTTGATATTTTTCATGACATTTCGGACGGAGAAGGGTTTCCGTGCGATTCACTTCAAGTTCCAACAGCTTTAAAGGAGCATATGCTGTAAGTTACAAATGTTGATACGGCTGACATATCGACCAGGTAGCAAGAATCTCCAATGGCTTTACAAATTTCTACAAAAAGCTCTTCCCCTTCCAAAAAAAGTCGTCAATCCCTTCGCCACCACTATGAAGAAAATTCTTAAATATAAGCAGCTGTGAAATTGAATGTTTTCATATTGTTCACTTGCAAAATATCTTTAAAGAAAGAGTTTTCGTCCATTATTAATTTATCATTTCTAGCATCTTCCTATAGCCTCTAATTTATCCAGAAAACCAGTCCTATCATACATTCCAAGGCGATTCTAGCGTATACTGCCTTAACAGTTTGGCAAAAATCTCAGGCTTTTTAGCAGCTCGTACAATGAATTTTGATTCGCCTTCTATATTGGCTGCTTTCAAAGGCATCTTTATTTCATTTAGTTTTGTTAATAGGACGTAATAATAACCCAGTACATTTCGTCGTACTATAAACTTAAGTCATCTCTAATTTTAGTTAGATTTGGATTTCTGGAGGAATAAGAAGTTGAGAAATGTAGTGTAAATGTTACTAAATTCAATTCAATTATGTTGCTCAAATTTCATTTTTATTTTAGTTAATAAATCCTTCTTAGTTCGAATTATTAAAAATCTATTTATCTTTTTAAACATATTTAAAACAAAACCATGGTTTAAATTAAGAAAAAAAAGTCTGTTATTTAAACAATTAAGAGAGGCAATTACTAGGAAATAATAAATAGTTCGCCAATGGTCCATTATTTTACGTAGAATCATTAATCACGGCAAAACTTAAGCATCATAATGGATTTTTTTTAAACAACATGCCCCATTTTGCTGAAAAACAATACATAAGAATAAATAATGCAGATAAAATAAACAAAAAATTACCAAAGAGAAGAAAAGAGAATATTCTTAAGCAGAACCGCACGAAATTTTGCGTAATTTAATTCGCTCTCACATCTCGACACACTCTTAACTTTTTGGAGCAGAAAATTTCTTTGGAAACTTTCCAACCTTTTCTCCGAGATTTATTGCCCCTGGAATCCTTATTACACTCAGTACGTGCCTGAAAACAATACGAAGTTTGGTTTCAAGCAGTTGAGAAGAATAAAAGCAATAGGAATGGAAAGACATTTCAAAGTACTATTAAGATCACTATCAATTTTCTAATCGAATTCTTACAGAACTATAAGTTTCGATTTATGTGTCACTTTTTTATCAGATGAGGTTTAGGACTTATCATAAAATATAGTAATCGTTTTAAGTTTATTTTATAATAAATTTTAGACATATAATTAAAAAGGTAAAAGTTTGATATTCTTTTATTAAAATGTTTGGAACTGTTCTTAACTAGTCAAAGGAACACAACAAAAAAGGCAAAATGGATGTTCAACCTATTAAGAACGAATATAGTGTATTTTAATAATTGTTATCAATAAATTAACAATGGGTCTTTAATCCACAAAGGGCTTGCTTACACCAATTTTGGAGTCTCAGTATGAGTGACAGCAGATTCTTTTGTCAATTTCTATCTCAATTCCATCAAACGA
>JAPMOR010080405.1:0-16598 GCA_026543865.1 Argiope aurantia | reverse complement strand
TTTTTTTTGTTGATTACAACATTTTTTCTTAATATTCGTATACTAGAAAGTGAAAATATAATCCTTTCCAGAAAAGAAAGAGATAAGAGAAAACAAACATACGCAAAACAACGAATAAATATGGCAAAGCCAATATATTTTCGCTAACGAATAACACTTTACTAGAAAATACGATTTTTAGCGACTCTCTTGTGATTTTCTCACGGGAAAAGTTTCTAGATTGCTTTAATTACTTGTACATCCATCTATTAATTATATATTATTTATAAGTATATCAGTTTTTGGAACTAAAAGAATTCTGAAACATGAGTAACAAAAAATGCTTTATTTTAATGAGAGGCATAAAGATGCAAAAAATGCACAATTACGCAAGAAGAGAATCCACTACATTAAATAATTGCAAAGATAGGCTTCAAAATGCAATCTTTTCTTGCTTTTTACGTTTAAAATTTTTGATTTGTTATAGAAGGATACATTTTCGTGGAAATGAGTAGGAAGAAAATTCGGAACATTACCTTTTCTTTATATTCTTGGAATAATCTTACATATTCTCTTGTTATTTAAATGGAATTAGAAATTAAATGAATTCTAAAAGGAATTGAAATGAATTTCTGAATTAGTTTCAAAGGTATAAATGTCTTCTTTCTTTTGTTGTTTAAAATTAAGACGGAAAACGAAAAACATCTATTTTCTTAAAGAATGTTTGGATTCACATTTCATATCTTAATTAAAACGGAAGAGTATCTTTTAATCGCTTTTTCAAGCAGATATGCTTTATTCATAATAAACTCTTGTCATATACCAGCTTTGAAAACTTTAATTGTAAAGGAGTATTTTTTTCTAGTTTATATTTTGTCATATTCTTATTTTTAAACAAACATATATAAATGTTTTTTAAAATCTTCCACACAAACGATTTTGATTTTCTTTACTTAAATACTTTTTGCACAAATGATGTACTTTTCAAAAGAATTGCATGCCTTATCTTTTGCATGTCCATTTGTCGAAAAGTTTATATACAGTTGTGAAGATTAAATTACTTCTATAGCTTTAATATGTTAATATGTTCTATGTCTTTAATATGTTAATGGATTAGCATGTGCAGAGTTATTGAATTAAACTAAAAATAATAAACTCATAACTGAAGCTCCATTTGATCCACATTTTCTCCATCCCATATTTTCTGCATCACAGTATAATGACGAAAGCAAACAGACATTATAGACAACTTTTTATCAACTGATTGAAAAAAAAAATATTTGACTCAAATCAGGACTAAAATTTTTCAGTAAGATCACAAACCAAATTGCATTTATTTAAACTGCTGCGTTTTTAGAATAATATATAAATTCCTACTAATATATACTGCGATAGACAGTCACAAAGTTGATAGATTTAGATCAAAATTTGACAAATCTTTATACCTTGGATTCTAAAACTCTGAACTAAATTTCATTTATCTACATTGTTGTGTTTTTGATTAATCGCTTTTACATCTGTGCGAGACAGAGAGATGGTCAATGTGGATTTCATTAAAACTTTGACGTATATCTCCTTTTTAAAATTAAAATCTGTGCACCAAATTTCACCCCTCTAGCTCTTTGCGTGTTGTAGATATCGTTTTAATTTACTTTTGCGCGAACTGGTAGATATTCTTGTGCATGGATTTCGTCCAAGATTTGATAGAAATCTGCAAAATTGGTGTAAACACCACAAACCAAATTTCATCCATCCACTTTTCAAAGCGTTTTTGAGTGGATGAAAATCATCACGGATAAATAGAGTGATAGATCGATAGATATAATTCCTTAATTATAATAATACCACTGAAGTATAAAATTACGTTTTTTGAAACCAGAGATGTCTGAAACGGGGAGACTGAAAATTTCGAATACAAATATTTTAACGATTACAATATTTCTTTTTTGTAAATGAATGCAAAAAAGCAAAAAAGTCCCAGAAGCTTTGATTTAAAACATTCCAATAAAATCTTACTATAAATATAATTTATGGTATTTTTAACCCCCTCCCCCTTAAATATTACTTTATTTTACTGTTTCCTTTCCTTATTTGCCTTAGAAAGGTCTCAAGAAAATGATCATAGATAAGATTATGAGAGATGATGACATGGAGTAGGGAGTAACAAATACTCAAGAATGTTCGAATTAAGAATTTATCATGATACAGAACAATATGTGAAGAATTTATTATGATACTGCACAATATGTGAAAAAAAATTTACCTTTTGAGTTCACGTGCAAGAAATGTGACTATTACAGATTTGAAAGCGAGGATGAGAATTTTGTTCTTGACTGGCAACATTTGATTAGTAACGGACTTGTATCTTCTTTTTCTCACAAAGCCGGTTACAAATGCAAATCAGCTTCATTCAGAAATTCCTTTGGAAACTCTCCAGTTTTGGTTAGATTATCTGGGTATTGAAATTCCTGCTTCTTTCGCGAAGATTTCCTAGAAACTTTTAGTTCGAATGAACATTTATAAGAGATCAAAATTTACTCTAAAAGAAAATTAAACGCTTTTACCTGAAGACAAAACCATAAATAAATATTATATATTTGTGATAATTAGTTACTATTTAATAAAATGTTTGCTTGTTACTTGTTTTTAAAAATTACTTATTACCTTATATGTTTTCTTCATTTCCAATTGTTTTTTTAGTTGATAATAAATTACTTTTATAGTAACTTTCATATTTCCTTTGTGGAAATGTAAAACGGTTAAATATATATTTGATACGAAAATATAAATTCATAAAATATTTAAAACGTCACTGAATAAAAAGCGTGCTTGGCATTTAACTGAGAATTTTTAAACTATTTATTAATCGTATTCTTAAAATGAAGAAAAGTTGTTGTTATTTTGGGCACTTGCCAAAGACAAGCCCGCTGACAAAGTCAGCAATTTTAAGCCGAGTTTATGCAGTAGTTTCTGAGGGTAAAGGCCCTTGAGCAACCGAGGACAAAAGTCTGACTTCTAGCTCATATGAAAGTGACACTCGCTTGCACAACTCCTTTTTACACGGGGGGGGGGGGGGCTCTTTCACACACCTCACTGGGTAAAGAACAAAAATGCCCGAAGCTTGACTCGAACTCGGGAGCCCCGGATTACGAAGAAGAAGCACTACCCCTAGCCCAGGAAGCCGGGGTAAAGCAAAAAGAAAAGCTTTTAATAATAATAATAATAACAGAATTGCCTAGATTTTTTTTATTTACTTTTGACAATATTATTGCTGCATTGATGTTTTTTTTAATGCATGAATTTATTTTGTTTGTTTCTTAAAGTTATCTTGGTATAGTTTGTGTACAGTAAAAAGTTAGATAAAAATACAAAAAAAAACAAGAAAAAAATCTAATCATTTGAAGAAAGAAAATAGAACCTATATTTCAGTAGCGGAAATCGAATAAAACCAATTCCATTTGAAAAGAAATTCACTCAGCAGATGTTCTTTTTCTTCCACATAAAAGTAATAGCATGTCTGCTAGCAGTGACCGGAAATTGAATCGTTTGCAGTGATTAATTAAAGTTAAAAAATGAAATGCAAGAATAGTTTTATCAATTTTTCTCTCGTGCTCCATAATTGATTACATAAAGTTTTAATGACTGTAGTTAACCTCTACAAATAGATATTCTTTAAAAAAAATGAAAAGAAAAACTGACGAAAGAAATATTACCATTAAGTCAAAAGGGGGGAAACATTTCACTTCATGTGAAATAAATACTTGTATGAAAAAGATTTTCATTTGTAGAATGCCTATACAATATTCAATAGAAGCAGCTATGCAATTATTTTCTCTTTTTAATTTGACTAGTTATGTACTTATTTATCTAATAAAAGCAGTTTGTATGTAAAGAAGTTTATTGAGAAATGCATGCTTATACAGATTTATTGTAGATTTTATTCACATTAAAGATTTTAATTCCTTTTGTTAGTTAATAAATAAGGTAATTGAAAACAATGCTCCCAAATGCACACTGGAACTCTCCAAAGCATAATTGTGCCAGAATTGGTAATTCTGGCACAATTATGCTAAATCAAGCGGTCTGCCCTATAGAGTGTTAGCTGACAAACACGCGCACACATAAAGATACGCTTCCAAGAGCAAATATAATGAGAAGGAATTTAATTAGCAGAAAATTCCATAATCATTAGAATTCTGTAAGAGAAATATGAAAAATACATAATATGTACTACATAGTACATAATTTAAGCAAAAATACAACCAGAAATTACGTTTAATTTTGAAATTTGTTCTTTCTTTTGTCTCAACATATGTACGGATGGTTGCATATTAAAAATAAAGAACACTATTTTTAGATCTTTTAGGGTTTGTTTTTGGAAATATATATATGTTAGAATCCATAATTTCTGAAAATTTTGATATTAAAATTTTAACGATTTTAACTTCCTGAGTTGCAGAGAAAAAAACTAAAACAACGCTAATTAAATGTAAACAGAAACTTCCTCTGCCAGAATATCAAAAGAACATGCATGGGTAATTAATTGTTAAGAGTCCTGAGACCCTTAATCTTTTTTATCTTCATATCACAAGAACATAAATTTCGGACTTTTCTGTTGCATTTTTCTTAAACAATGGCAAGCATTGCAATGCAAAATGTGCAGTTAACATTCAAATTTAAATAAATAAATAAATATGAAGATTAGTAGATAAAAAGTGTTAATAATTGATATTAATTTCTTATTGCAAAGATTTACATGAAACTGCAGATAAAAGGATATAAAAAGGCAGAATTTTTCATAATTTTTGAAATAATTTTAATGTGTTAAAAGTTTTTTGTTTGTAGATGAAGAATCCATGTTAGTTTCATCAAACTTTTTAAAAATTATTACCTAAACCTTTAATATGAGGACATATTGCCCTTTGGAAAATATTACTATAAATAAATTTCTGTTTCCATGTTAATTATATTACCCTCAATAAATGTGTTTAAATTCCATTCTGATGAAGAGACTGATATAAGACTTTTATGATTACGTCCTTTATCATAATTAGTATTAAGTCTATATCATGTTGCTATAATGACAATGAACAAGAACATTTTTAATCATATCATGTGCCAGCTTCAAGGGGTTAAAAGTTCGTTCATCTTAATGTAATAGAGTTTTTCTTTTTTCTGAGATCTCTACAATAAGTGAAAACTCAGAGAGATTTTTGTTAGCATGTTACAAATAATTGAATGTCAAATGATTGATGGAATCTGTTTTTCTATGTGAATAGAAAGATGTCCATGAAATCAAAGTTTTCTTTCAAATATAGGCACAATCCAACAAATACCGATAATAATATCGTTTCAAATTAAATTATTTTCAGAAATATCAGTAACTTTAAAATTTAATTTTGGTGTCATTTCCATAATTTTCCCCCATGCTGTCAAAATAAGGCAAATGCAGGGTGTTTCAGTGAACCGTTTCAGAACTTCTAAGAGGGGTGGGATACATCCTGACGAACCAAAATCATATACCCATGGGCAGTCAGAAATGCTTTCCTGACGCGGTAGATGGCGTTGTGTGAAAAGTCCGAGCTTTCGTGCAGAGAATCTTCATTTCGCACAAGAACGCCAAGTTAGTAGGACGGATGATTACACAATCTCAGAGTTAGCCGATATGCATTTGGTGTACGGGGCTGCAAATTGTAGTGGGCCAGCCGCACAGCGTTTGTACGCGGAACGATATCCGACGAGGCGTATTCCCAGTCATAATTTCTTTGCAAGACTACACCAGAGGTTAGCTGAGATAGGTTCATTAGAAAGAGCTCACAGAGACAGAGTAAGAACAACACTAACTGCAGACGCCGAACAGAATGTGCTGCAGCATGTACAGGGGAATCCAAGAACGAGTACTCGAAGTGTAGCAAACGCAGTCGGGGTTCCCATTGCAGCTTCTGGAGGATTCTCCGAACAGAAGACATGTATCCGTTTCACGTGCAGCGTGTCCAGACACAGAAATCGGAGGATTATGCACCTCGTATTGCTTTCGCACAGTGTTACCTGGGAAAATGTGCTACAAATCCCCTTTTTCCTGCTGAAGTGTTGTCTTCCGATGAGGTATCTTTCACAAGGGAAGGAATTTTCAACACGCATAACGACCACATCTGGGCGATCGAGAACCCACATGCAATACGACGTCGTGCAGCACAGAATCGATTTTCGGTCAATGTATGAGACGGTATTGTGGGAGATCACCTCATTGGACCTTACCTGTTACCGGGTCGTCTAACCGGACCTCGTACTTGCTCTTTCTGGAGCAAGTATTGCCACAACTTTTGAGAGATGAACAGATTTCTGCATCGACGTAACAGACAATGTGGTTCCAACACGATGGAGCCCCTGCCCATTATAGCGGAGATGTTCGTAACTACCTGGATGTCACATTTGGTCAACGGTGGATCGGACGTGGAGGTCCCGTGCGTTGACCTGCTCGGTCACCCGACTTATCATGTCTTGATTTTTATTTCTGGGGTCATATGAAATCGCTATCTTATGACACCCCTGTTGACACTGCTGAGGAGCTCGTTGCAAGAATCGCAGTAGCTGCCGGAGAGATTCGAGATATGCCTGGAGTATTCCAGAACGTTCGGATGTCCATGCGTCGGAGATGTGAGGCGTGCATTGTAGCCCGTGGAAGAAACATCGAACATTTACTTTAATCCATGTACCTTTTGCTTCTTTTCATGTATTATTAAAACGATTTCTCATTTACGGTCTCCTTTCTTTATGGTGCTTCTGTGTACAACGTCGGCTTCAGGAAAGCATTTCCGACCCCACATTGCTTTGTGATTTCGAGTTGTCAGCCCTACCCTTCTTAGAAGTTCTGAAAGGGTTCATTGAAAAACCCTGTATATTTTTTCTGTATGTGGAGACAATTTTGTAGATGTCCTAAAGTTCACCTACATATTTATTTTATGATATGAATCCACAAGCCTTAAAATTTTGCAAATTTTGTTGTCCATGTTTTATTGCAAAATCGTGACTTTCTTCTCAAAACTATGTCATATTTGGATAGATGCTCGGTATAAAGTAACAAATAGTATGCAATATAAATTAAAGTTAATGTTTCTATGTAAAAGTTTCATAGAAATAATATTTTCAATTTGTATTTCTGGAAATAAATTCAAATGAATGCATTTTTCAAAAACAAAACATATTAATTGCAATTATGGAAATAAAATTCAATTGCAGTGTATTTATTTGATGCAAAAAGCAGTTCTCGGGAGCATTTTTCTCGCATTTAAAAGTATACATAATACATAAAAATAAGTACACATAAACTAAATAGCAACCATTTCAAGTTCTCTTTACTTTATCATTAATTAAAAACTGTTTTTGAAAATCTAATGAATTAATATATCAGTTATAACATTATATCATTGATTCATAAGAGGGGTGAGCTAAAATTATCCATTGCACAATGATTAATTGCTTTTTTTTCCAGTCGTCACATTAGAGGAATACCATACTTCTCATCTTTTAATGTATTATTAAGCCATTGATTGCCGTTATAAAACGAACAAAAAATGACTCGAGCTCCAAAAGAATTCAAGAATTTTGTGAAATTTTAGTTGAATCAGGATGACACATAGCCAAAGAAAATAATTTATCATCTATTAAATAACATAGAACATCGAATTGATAATATTGAAAAGAAACCGAGGGATTAAGGAAAAAAATTATAATACAAAGGCAAACGCAATAAATTATATAAGGATATTATAAAACATTATTGCAATAAAAATTTTATAAATCACTCAACGAAAGTATCTAGTAGCAAAACAAATAATAAAGACCTATTTCAATGAAATTTCTTATTTTGTTTTGTGCAATATGTTGTAACTCTTATCATTAAATAAAAATTTAGCAATAATTAAAAACCACACTAAATTTCTATAAATTTTATCCCCATTTTATAATACTACATGCATTGAATGCATAACGTTCACAGCTTGGTAAATTTGGCTTAATCACCCCATTTGGATTACAAAAACCTTTCTTATCTCTTACAGTTTGCAAGCTATAGCAGATAAAATGGTAATCAATGAAAACAAATCCCCGTTTAAAAAGATTAAGCTCTTAATATAATCTTATATTTCGGAAAAACAGGGAAGATACAATAGAATGACACTATTTTAATCAGAATTCTTGGATTTACAAGGTGACTGTAAGCGCCGAAACCTTGGTTAAATGCAAAATCGAATTATCTCCAAAATCTTGTTGTATACCGCAAATACAGTTCTAGTTACAATGAACCAAATTTACCACAAAAAAAACAAACAAACACCTCCATTCCATCAATTTTCAAATGAGCCTACAATAAGTTCTGGTTCCGGAGAAATTTTGTCCTTTGTTTGTAATGCATTCCTGAAATCAGCAGCCTCCAAAATAAACATTCGTCGGGATGTTTGCAAATAAAAGGCTAGTGGATAAAGAGAATTAATTAAATTCATTCATTATGAATTATGTCGGATATGAAAATAACTCCCGATTTGTTCAACAGTATTTATAATTTGATAAAAATGTCATTTTTCTTATTTGGCTTTAAAATTTTCTTTCTTGAACCTAACTAAAACAACAAGCTTAAAGTTAAAGGGAAATTAAAATCAGGAGTGGCAATGGCTTTTAATGAGTTTTCTTTTTTGGAAGATCGCAGATTTCAGTGATGTATTGCAAAAGAAAGGCTAACTTACTTTTGAATTAGAAAGCTGACATGGTTTACAAGCGATTCCCAACGCCATTTGATTTGGAGAGAGGTCGGGACACGGTTTCATCCCAGTAACATCACGGAAAGAGACTGTTTCGGTGGTCCTGGATGAGTTGCCGTTTGAGGAGGCATTATGATGAACGGGCGGACTGAGCTCCACGTTTTCGACAGAGGTTCTGTAACTGGAGATCGCTATTGTCAGGAGGTGATCCTTCCCCATGTGCCGAGGTGCCATTGGATCAGACTTCGTTTTTATGGATGACAATGCACGGTCACACAGGACTCATGTTGTTGAGGACCTCCTGGAAAGTGAAGATATCACTCGAGTGGATTGGCCGGCGTGCTCCTGATTTAAATCCGATAGAACATGTGTGGGAGGCTTTGGGGAGACGCCTTGCGGCACGATTACATCCTCCTGGGAACACCTGACAACTTAAACAGATGCTGATTGAGGAATGGGCACTCTTACCTCAAGAACTGTTGGACAATCTGGTGCTGAGTATGGGGAGACGGTGCGAAGCAACCATTGCAGTAAGGGGAGGGCATATCCCATACTAAGGAACATCTGCTTGCTGTTCTTCCTCTTGGACAGACAATCATGTGTAACGATACTATGAGTTCAATAAAGCCTTTTTTTGTTTGATTCCATATTGTATGCATTGTATTCATTTCTGCGCACCTATGCTTTCGTCATTCTTTCAGAACAAAATGCTGTATCTCATTTCTGAATTTCATGTCTCTCAGATGATTTCTCGTGAAGTTATGGCAAAAAACATACCTGTTGCTTAAGTTTTGCACACCAGTGTAGATATGTATTTGAAGTATTCAATATTAAGGATTTTGGCGACAGTTCGATCTTGCATTTCACCAAGATTTCGATACTAATGGATCTAAATCCAGATATCCTAATGAAAAGGTGACATTTTATAGAATGTTTCGTGCTTTTTCAAAAAATATGCTTTTTTATGTGTAGGTCAGAAAATTTTAAAATTGGAATTTTTCCGATTGATAGCAATATTACTTTAACCGTCATAACTTGCAAACAGTAAGAGAAAACAGAATTGTAAAGGTATTTAATAATCTACATGGATTCTTCTGTCATCTTTTTTCATTTTGAAGGATTATATTCTATTCACCTTGCATATGTAATAATTATGATGCTTTTCCATTGTAAAAAACTTTATTGTAAAGTCCTGAATTGAAATTCGCTGAATGAAATCTTACAGAAAGCATTTCTGAAGCAGCACAAATTATATTGTACTATCTTGCAATTATATTGTCCGTCTTTGTTTTGCACAAAAAGTTATGATTTTTTTCATACCTGGCAAGAAGATTTCCACGAGTATATGTTTTCAAAGCGACATTTTTCTTAACGATCCCTACATAGTGGGAAATAATTTTAACGTAATGGTGATAAATAGGTTTTACTTTTTCATAAGCATATTATAGAGAAATAATTGTAATCTTTAAAAAATTAGAACTCGAGATTTTGCCGAATTTACATATTGTTACGAATTTGTGATGCTGCTTCCCAGCATAGTTGGTTCCATCATCAGAAACTGCTTTACAGTCATCGGTATTGGACGGAGTCCGGGTGTCGCGTCGGAGGTCCCAGAGCTTGGCAACCATTTGGCGACTTTGGCGCCAAAATATATTAGACCCGAAACATCGAGAGTTTTCCCGATCCGTCCATTAGGAACCGAGATACGTCTCGAAAGTTCCTGATTGGTTGAGAGGCTTCTAGCCCCGCCTCCTGAGACCTATAAAGGGAGGCAGTCTGCAGCTGCCGGGTAGTAGTCGGAATCGACGGTGAAGAACGAGTCTTCCAGAGATTAGCAGAGCAGCGACAGAGTCAAGCTAGTGCGGAACTAAGCTTTGCGCTACTGTTTGCAGTAGAGTCTTGTTGTATACTGCTGTGTTCACGTCTCGGCTGAAGATAATTGTCTTCTCTGTGCTGTATAAAGTTGTCTTCTCTGTGCTGTATAAAGTTGTCTTCTCTGTGCTGTATAAAGTTGTCGTCTTTGTGCTGTCCTGTTCTTTCGTGTAAATAAATGTCGTTGTTTTGTTTTTTCTACTGCCGCCTGCTGATTGAGCGTTCTCCACACCATATAACTTCCACTATCCAAACGAACCCGGAAATTTCGTAACAATATTTTAGGCCTTCCTGAATTCGAAAAACACATTCTTGAAAAATTCCAATCTGCCCGTGTCAAATATAATTCAAAAACGCCTTGAGCTACATGGTTGAAATTTGGTATACAGTGTTCAGATTAAATTTGTAGATTTATATCAAATTTTCAGCAAAATCAATTCAGAGGAAGTCTGTCTGTTCGGCTGTTCGATTATAAGTTAACACGATAACTACAAACTGGAAAGAGCTAAATGGATATGATTCGGTATAAAGATTTAACATCTATAGTGCGAACATTATCACATTTTGAATCAAATGCAACAAAAGGTTGATTATCTGTCTGTCTATACTTTCAAAAACATGTAAAAGTGGTAACTCAAAAACGCAATGACTTAAATATATGGAATTTGGTATCTGATTTCATGACTTCAAGTGTAGCTTCGCGTAAAATTTTTGTTTCAATACCTTAGGAAAAACACGTATAAAACGCAAATTTTATTTTCGGGTACTATTAACCCCATGGTAGAAATCAATTGCAAAAAATGTCGCCAAGGATCACACGACAAGTTCAGCAAAAATGCTAAATTCATGTCAAAAGTTAGTATTTCATAATTTGTGTACGACAATGCTATGCTAGGCACTCCCTGTGATAACATATTTATTGAAGAGTATACGAGGAAGTTTTTTGGAAACCATTCTTGCTGGTTTCCTATTTTTTGTATATAACAGTGTTATTTTTGAATCCGGCAGAGCCATTTCTCGCAAGCAAAAAATTTAAAGGAAAAATACATGTACCTAATAATTACAAACTTAAATCTTAACAATTATTTAAAAGCATCCCAAGAAAACTGTCATCATTCGGAATTCTGTGGACGAAAAGCATTTACTGAGGGAGCACCTTCATTGTGAATTCTTAGCACGAAATTTCCAACCTGTCTGTTTAGTGCAACAAGCAGCGGGCTCCTCAGCACAGGCAAGTATTTTTCTCACATGTGCATTTTCCAGAGCGAGCGACAAGTGCATTAACAGTACGCCAGGTGGCAATGAAAAGGGCCACGGATCGATCCGGCCCCATGACGTCACCACCACTGCCTCCACTCCCGGACAAACACTCCAGCTTTCTTGTTCAGACGGTGAATCCGTACGCCTCCAGCCGGATTCCTGAAAACCCGAACATTCCTCCAGATCTGAATTCCCTCTTCGATTGCAGGCTAAAGTCAAGGTTTCTCGATTCCAGTGAATAACTGAGAGCGGCCGACGCATTCGAATTCTCATACATCTTGCATGCTACGGGAAACGTCTGAGGTGAGTTTTAGAAAGATAAATTTTGGTTTTGTAATTAGCAAAAAATTTCAATACATTAAAAACGGATTTTTTTTTTCGAAGCAGCGCGTTTGCTTCTCTCCAAAAATTGTATCTGTAAAGATTGAGACAAAAAAATGGAATTTTTATGTGCAATATTTTTGTAATGCAGAAATTTTCGAAGTAATTGAAAGATTTCTGGATTGCAAAAAGAAAAAAAAATGTTTAAAAAATAATTGAAAACTGAAAATTTATCGTTTTTTTTTAAATTTGTGATTGTCTTCATTTGGTAGAAATGTTCGATTGCCGATTTTTTTAGAAAGAAATTTTGTTATTCTTTTTTATTTATTATGATAACAATTGCAATCGATATAACATCTGTATCACTTCATTTTACTTTATCTTGAATCATTCAGAGAGAAATATTCTAATTACAGTCTGAAACATAAGGTACGATATTTAAGGGAATGATGCGAGAATTTGAAACTTATTCTTTCCTAGCTGATAAACAACTTTTGATTTTGTAAGTTTTATAATATTGATATACAGAAATTATGAATGTAGAATTTATTGCATATATGCCTGTCAGTCCATATGCATTAATAATAAATATAAATTACTTTACTAAAATTAACCTCTTAATACTCATGTAATATTCAAACATGGAATTTCTCTATGATGTTAGATTCCTCTTCCTAATTTTTATATAGAAAATAATTTTTTGACATGGAGAAATATCCTTGGTTAGAGTAATTTAACTTCGAATTAGTTCCTTCTAAAAAACATCGTAATTATTAATTTTTTCTTTGATTTTATAACTTCGTAGAAATAGGGTGCATTTTATTTGGTACTTACAGATATATTTTTAAAAACAGGCTTTCATAAAATATGTGTTAAAAATAATTATAATTTAGTATGTATATATGATAGAAATAATTGGTATTAAAGATTAAAAGATGAACGCATATAGTTTTCTTTTTCCTTTAGAAATTTAATTTCAAATTTATTTATTTTTAACTTCCTTTATTTTTTACGATTAGTGAGGAATCATGATTTTATTAAAAGAAAACAGATTACTCTACTTAGAAATTTTTTTTTCAATTCGTTTAAAAACAGAATCTCTATGTGGAATAAATTTCTGAATGGTGTTCTTTTCTTTTAGTATTTTATAAATGCTATTTGGACTTGGAAAATTCTAGTTCAGCCAAAAAAAAACGGAATATGGTTTCATCTAAAATGAAATCATTGTCTATCAGTAATTTAGAAGAATAAATAATTTTTTAATTAAATTTCTAATAATAAAATTTCTGAATATATAGTCACACACACACACACACACACATACACACACACACACACACACACACACACACACGCACACACACACACACACACATTGGACTTTAACAAAGGCTTTTTATTTCAGTTCCCTTCAATGTTACAACTATTTTAAGTCGCAAAGGAAAATTAACGGCCATTTCTGTATAAATAATATGAGAACAGATTCACTTAACAATAATTTAAAAAAAACCTAATCCTTTAAAAAAAAAATCATGTTTGGAATTTGGAATTCTGGCGTTTTTTTTATTTTGTACCTTCAGAAATCCTAATTTTTTTTATCTTGTGCGTGTACCACATAAACGATGTTATCAGTTTTTGTTTAGTACAAAAAAAATAATTTTCCATATAGTTTTTACACTAACAAAATATCAGAAAATTTGTGAGTGGTCTTGCTCTTAAAAACAAAGCAACAGTAGTATAAACCTTTGTTTTGAAAAAAATCAGAGAACAACCTAATGTAATGTTTTACGATTTTCGTATTGTGTGATCTTTAAAAAAATTTCGTAATAAATAAGGATCTTGCCAGTTGTATCTCTATTTCTATCTCTCTGTGAAATGTGGTATAATTGTTTTTGAATGTCATTCTACATTACAGAATATATTTAGTTGCTAAAATAGTATAAAATTTACACTACTTATACTAAATATATTTTCATATCTACACTTTGATATGAGAAGAGATGATGCTTTGTTTTAAAAATGAGTTAATGTTGTACAATTTTTATGAGATTTTCGTTTAAACTTGAGTAATGAATAGCTTGTTGGCTCCTTTATGTATGGTATGTATCGAGTATTAGCCATTTCCGAGGCTTCGAAAAACATTATATTTTAACTTTTAAAATATAAACCACTTTACTTCGAAGTAGAAACATAAACTTACACTTTATTTTTATCATGTATAGAAAAAGGGGAAAAGTTTCTTAGTATGTGGTATTATTTTAAAAGTATCTACAAATATCATTTTTTTTTCGTAACAATTTGAATATGAATGGTATGATCATTTAAAAGTTCTACCGAAATTCTATTTTGTTATGCCTTGAGCTGTGTGTAAGAAATTGCTTGGATTTTAAATTGTTTGAAATTACTAATGTTTACTCGAATATATTGTACGCATTATTCTTGATCTCTTATATTTTGTGCTAGTAGGATAGGAAAATTTGGACAAAATCATTATATATTGTGTAATAAATTATGATTTGTATTTCCGTTAGAGCAACGTATTATTGTTACTTGGTAAATTGTAAAGAGCTGTATTTTTAAAGACATTAAAAAAAAAATTAAAAAAAAATTACTTTTAAAAAGAAATTTTTCACCTTTAATTGTAATTCTTATAACCGTTCTTAATTTTACTATATCGATTATTTAATGCAAAAGCTATTCAATATGGCATCCGTCTTTCTTGAAGAAAAGCATTCCTTCAAAAATAGTGAAGAGTTTAAATTCTACATCAAAGGAGGATATTTTAGCATTTATGGGTTTATTCCATATTCCATTTTCTATTTATTGTATTTTATACTGATCGTATATTTTAATAATATGTTTGAAATCAAGTTCATTGTATTTTAAGTATTTAAAATATTTGAATTAGGATTTATATTTTAGTGATCGATATAAG
This sequence comes from Argiope aurantia, assembly GCA_026543865.1. Classification (NCBI taxonomy): domain Eukaryota; kingdom Metazoa; phylum Arthropoda; class Arachnida; order Araneae; family Araneidae; genus Argiope; species Argiope aurantia. The sequence goes on along the minus strand of JAPMOR010080405.1, from coordinate 1,475 downwards.
TCGTTTTAATTTTAATTTGGTAATTTGAATAATTTTATATGATGGCATTTCTTATGATATGTGATTCCTAAGAGTTTCATATGGATCGTAAAGTCATTGGGTCAATAAAGCGTTTAAAACGGAGTTTTTGAATTATAACCTTAAAATGATAAACAAATCATTACAGTGCTGATTTTTGTACTCATGGAAGATAGGTAGGTACATGTGGCGTGCTATTTTAAATTGGGAATTTGTTATTCCCATTTCAAAGTAAATGCATAAGATAATACGCAGTTAAGTACTGAATGAGAAAAAAAATATTGGCCGTCATATAATTGCAACTTCACTTGACTTGATTTTTTTCTAAAATAACTAAGATTGGAATAATATGTTTAAAGGTTATTCTTGCAGATTATTTGTGATTAACTGAACAATAAATTAATCTTTTTATATAACTGAAACCTACAAGAAATACTGAGAACTTGGTTGAAGAATAAAAGATCAAATTTTTTATAATTATATGTGTTTGAAATAGATATATATATTCGAAAGTTCGAATTGCTGATTATTTTTGATATAAATATCAAGTACACTATTATTATTTGCTTATATGTTGCTGAATTTATTCAAACGTTGTAATAAGAAATTACTTAAATAATGATAAAACTATGTCATAAAATAGATCGTCTTAGCTTTAAAAATACTTGAAATATTATGCAGCTTAAACCAAGCTGCTATTTTTTTATGGCTTTCATTTTCATTTCCAAACTTTTTTAATTTTGTATGTAAATCGAAAGATAAAATTCATTTTAAAAGTAATATTTAAAAAAAACTGTAAATAAAAAAACTTTTTTTTGTTAATTATTAATTCTATTATATTAGTTACATTATATTATATTAGTTATATTCCCTTATATTATCCGTCATTCAAAGTATATTCGATGAATTTTTTAGAATATTTAGAAGAATTTAAATTGATATTTCCGGATTATATATACTAATCATTTTTGTAAAGCTAAGATTTGAAGTTTATATCAAAAGAAGATAATATTTAAAATGTTATGAATTATCATAGCAGAAAAGAGTATTAAGTATGCGTTGAAGATTTTAAAAAAGTTAAATAAAAGTTGCCAATATTCTCTAAAATGTACTATTTTTTTTACAATTTTGATTATAAGTTACTATATCGAAAGAAAAAATAGCGAGATACTCTTAAAATTTTTTAAAATAAAAATTTACTCAAGTTGACTAAAAAATTTATAAATAATTTGGGAGATAAATAATACAATTTTTATATGATTACTGAGAAAATCAAGATTGAAAATCTTTTCTGAATTTATATTTTTAAGATATTTTTTAAAGTTTTTTTAATGACTTTAATATATTCACATCAATCTCGATATCAGTTTTAAGACAGAAATGCTTTAAATAAAAACTAAAATATCGTTTAGGTGTGTATAAAATAATAAAAGAAAACATTAATTATAGATTCATGA
>JAPMOR010080396.1:0-16797 GCA_026543865.1 Argiope aurantia | reverse complement strand
AAAAAAAACAATGCAAAGAAATCGCTTTCACAATATAATTGGAATTCAAATGAAAATAAATCGACACACCTCAATACCACCATAAGTTGCTTTGAAATATAAAGAAAACAGTTAAAAAATGAAAAACAATGAAATAATAAAAAAATAAACTATATTCTCAAAATAAACGTTATGGTAAAAGCCACAGATCAATACCAACGAACGTCATACGAAATAATTCAATCAAAATGAAAATAAATCGAAATCTATGAACATGTAATTTAACAATGAAGTCAAAAATCTTGAAATAGATTTGATAATGAATCATAAATCGGAAATATTGAAATTGAATCCAATAAATTGATCTGTTTTGTCTATTTTAAATAAAGAATTCTTTTTTTTTTTTACTACACATCGATATAATAGGTAAGTGTGACATCGATATAATAGGTACATAAGTATTTAAATGCAACGTTTTTTCAAAGATAGTACTGGAGAATATTCAGAGATTTAATATTTTAAACAAACATTTTTATTCATATAGATATAACTTTAAATACTTGCAAACGATACTATTTTTTATTTACAGACATGAAATACTTTTTTTATATAAATTATTCTTAAAACTTTTTTTGCCGAACGGCAACTCTGTTTTGACATAAAAACATTCCTTATTTTTATAAAATGCACAGAACAGTTAACTTTGCCCAGAAAATAAACTATACCTATTTTTAAAACTAGGAATATTTTCAACCAAATCTCTATTTTTACCATCGGAAACTTGTTCTCTTTTTTGACAGTACAAAAAAAAGAAGCAGTTTTTTTATGTACCGTTATATTTTCAAATCTTACATCAAGTTCTCGTGGTGAATCTTTTTCACCACAGCGCATTTGCCTTTAAGCAGTTTTCTTTTTTTAGATTCTATTCCCCAAGTTCTTTTTTTTTTTCAGCAGATGGATAATGCTACCACAAATTGTGCCGAAAGACATGAGAATATAGGTATTTTTCTATATATTCACTTTATTGACAATTCATTTTCTTTTTTCATGTATGCCTACGCTTTTGGCAACGTTTATCCGAAGGAGACGAACTACTTTTTTCACTTTTGAATAAAATGTTTCCGACCTACAAATGACAAAAGATCCTGGAAACAATATTTTAAAAAGAGCGCCTTCCTCTTTTTTTCTTTTCCTCGCTATTCTCCTTCTCTTTTATATTCCTTACGGGCTTGCTAAAGTAAGTTTTCTAGTTCTACTATATTTATTTTCCGCTCTTCTACTTTCAATATTCCTGTCACAAAAGCATACATTTTCTGTTCCTTTTGGAGCTTTCATTTTTTAAAAAAATAATCTGATGACATGGTAAACAATAAACAGTCATTTTGGATGTTTATAATATATTAAACACACTTTTAGCTCCATTTTAATTTTAAATAATTGCTATAAACATCCTGCAGATGAGAATGACGATTTTTATGATGACAAAATTTTCAAACTGAGGTGCTTAAAGAGTACGTTCTTTATATGATTAGGTTTAGAAGCGTTTTTTTGTTAGAAAAACACGAAAATATGCGAATAAAGACTTTATTATAATATTAGCTACACTTTTTAAGGAAAAACAATATTCGCTGAAGTTTGAAATAACTAACAGGAATGTTCAACCCAAAATTTCCTCTCATACTCTCTAATAAAGGTATTATCCCAGAAAACGGTTTGCATGATACTGGCGTAAAAAGGTTACAAAATACTAACCATTAGCGTGAATTTCCCAAATATATCGTGCCATTCTTGGCGACATATTTGGCGATAACTCTCTGGCATGCGGATAATAGTATTCCAAAACCGAATTTGTGTTTTAGATACGTTTTTCTCGATCGATTAAACAAAACCTTGCCATAAAATTGCACTTTTGGTCACAAAATCCTTTATCAAATTTGTCATATTTAAGTCGATACGTTTTTGAATTATCGCTCTTACATGTTTCTAAAAGGACAAACAGATAGACAATCCATTGTTGGATTCGATTCAAAATTTGATAGGTGTCAACAGCATACATATTAAATCTGTGCACTTAAACTTATATATCTAGCTCTATTCGTTTTGTAATTATCGTGTTAATTTATACTTTAGCAGTCGGACAGACAGACTTCCTCTGAACACATTTTACTCAAAATTTGGTAGAATTTAATGTAAAGATCACATACCAAATTTCAACCGTCTAGTTCAAAGCGTTTTTGAGTTATTTTTTAGACGGACAGACAGATATTTTCCGAAAACTTATTTTTCGAACTCGGGAAAATTCATCGAAATCTCGAGTTTTGACGATTTCTGTCTTTTCTCTATGCCAGGAAGTAATAATTAAATTGAAATAATTTCTTGGCTAGAATTAGATATATGATGCTTTTATTCTTTATATGAAATTAATTCTCATTAGTATGAGTCAACAGACGTCACTTCAACTATATTGCAGAAGTCTTCGGGGAAACCGTTACATGTCTTTTTTTTATAACATATCTTAAAATTTGAAGCAATTAGGACATTTTATTCCCCCCCCAGATGATATTGCTTTAAGCTTGATTTGTATATATTGTTTAATTTTGAAAAATTAATTTAGATTATATAGTAGCACAACAAACACAAAAAAAATTCATTGCCGAAATGCGCGTGATTATAATCTTAGAAATCAAGCAATAAAAACATTTTATAGAATTTATTAAAATCTACAAGAAATTTTTTTATAAAACTGGTATCATTCAAAAGCTTATTTTTTGCATTTCGAAACGCCATAAAAATTGTTCTCGTATAATAACATGCTTCAAAGTTCTTAAAAAGAATTTTAGCTCAATTAATTGATAATTCTAATTCCATTTTGAAAAACATTTAAGTGAACTCCTGTTGTTAAGAAATAAAGATTTAATAATATACCATGAAAGGTTTAAAATAAAATGATCAATTGAATTAATTTTAATTAAAAATCTGATTAAAATTTGGGGAAAAATGTACTACTAAAGAAATAACTGGAAGCTAATTTAAAATTTCATCACTCAATGTAAATATGGTAATCAACATATAAACATTATCCTATTAAAAGAAATACACTTAAACATTAATATTTCCAAATCGTTTGCACTTTTATTTCTAAAATATTTCAGGAATTAAATATTCAAATTAATATGTAATGAAAACGAATTTTAAAAAATTATATAATATAGTTTTTAATGTTTTTTTCCTTTATTTTTAACAGTTTTTACAACATAAAGGCAATAAATCTAACTAAAATACTTAAGAAAAGAAACAGATCATCAATTTCTTACCATTTCTAATATTCAGGCTAATATATTTTTATTAATAACAGCCATCTTTAAGACGAAAGATTGTAATATATAGCTTCCAAGTTATCCTAAACAATAATAACATAAAAATGTTTTTAAAGAATCATGCGATATATGTTTCAAAAAGATGCAATAGAACATAAATAATAAAGAAATAGAGCTTCGTGTGGTACTTGTAATAAAGTATATTTCAGTAACATGGTCATAGCTACAGGAAAATTGACCTTATAACTACTATCGATGCTGCTATCTCTTTGACAAATAGTTAGGATATCTCGTGATAAATGAATATTTCCGCCTGTGACTCCAACTTGTTCATCGATTTAATACTCTAGAAAGAAAGACAAAAGAAACGACGTTTCCGATTGTTCTCAAAGAAATATTTCAGAAGATGAATCATGGCCTATGTCATAATATTTCCATTTTGTGATTTTACATTACATTATGCAACAATTATTTTAGATTAATGTTCAATAGTTAAAGCGAATTTCTGAATGTTGTTAAAAGATATGAATGAGCTGCACTAAAAGCTGGAATTTAAAAGAAGTAATTATCATTCGTAATACTTAAAAAGAATGGTAAAATTAAATTACTTAATAGTGTTTTAAATGAACTGCAACTATAGGTTTTGATATCTATTATTACATTATTACTTAACGTTTTGAGATAGGCGCTCGTTTCAGTTGTTTTACCTGCAAATTTTTCAAAACAATATTTACTTTGACGCTTATGTATAGAGTTTTTATACCATAAATTAAAGAGGTGGGATGTTTCTTTGAAAATAATGATCAAAGAACAATAGAGCATATTCCTTTTAAGAGACTTAGAAATGCAAAATCTTGATTGGTTTTCTAAACTCAATTCTTTTTTTAATGTTATAATTTTGTTATTTAATTATCGCATGTTATGCTGCATTTAATTACCTATTCTCAATAAATAGATCAATTTGAGATATAACGTAGAGATGCCATCTAAAGAAATTAAAATAAAAGATTATGAATGTGAATAAGAATAAAATATACCATGGAGATACCATGTGAAGAGAGTAAAAGAAAGTGACCAAATTGATTGCCGTTTCCTTTTGTATATTTTAGAACTTGAAGAAAAGACAACTTTTCAATTTATAGTGCGATAATGTTTGCAAAAATTTTGTAATTATTTTTCTTGTTATTAATTCTGTCCTATTAATGTGTTGATTGACTATTCTACTTTTAATTTATGACGTTCATGTGTACATGTGTGTAATAAAATATTAACGTTGCTGTATAAAAGATTCTAGAAGAAACTGAATTCTTGTTAAAAATCCATAGTTCACTTTATTTTAAATTTGAAAAGGGAAAGATGAATCTTTCCATGGAGTTTTGAAATATGAGTGCCAGAGTTTCCATGCCATGACCATTGGAGAGAAATGGAACGAAACATCCCCCTGTGAGAATGTCAGAGTACTAAGAGATGAAAAAGTTGGCGACCTACTGATGACAGGGAACTTCCCGTTTCTGAAGGAAATCGGGAGCTAAAACTAAAGAAATGCTTGCCCAGCAGTTTAATACAATTGAAGTTATTAGATCCAGAGAGATTCAAGAAATCACACAATTCAAAAGTTAAATCACTTTTTAAGATTAAATTTAAGTTTGTAGAAATTAAAACAACTCAAATAACTAGAATTTATTACACAAACACCCACATTATATATTCTTCAAAAGAGTAATTTTCTAAAAATATTATATCACTCTTGGCCTTGTTTTGTATAAACAGCTTAGATTAAATAATTTATGATATAGAAAGTAACATTCTTTTGTCTGATCTTACAATACAATTGCTGGTTGTAAAATAAAACTTTAAGAGGATAAATATCTATATCGGTTTAAAACAATGATAATTATCGTATAAAAAAATATAGTTAAAAAAGACTATTATGATGGTCGCACATCATATACACGGCTTAGTATCAAAGATACAATGCAGTTAAATAAAGATTTCACCAAAACTGAATCTTAAATGTCCAGCTTCTTAATATGTCACCTCTTATTCATGGAATTAACCAGAAAATTAGCGATTCGAGCTCCAATATGTAAAAGGTTTCTGGTCTGTGAACGTATTTCTGTAGTACAAATCATGTATTTATATACTTACTCCACGCTATTACTTTTTTTCCTTTACAAAATTTCTTCTAAAAAGTATATCTTTCTCTTCTTTTTTTAATTGTCAATGTTTAGTGGAATTATTTAATAAAATATACTTCAATAAAATATTTCTACCAATCTATCGTTCCCAATGTCTTATAATTTAAATATGTGAATTAACATTTCAAGACATCCAAGTCTCGAGGATTGTTAGGTTATTTACGGAATCGCATACTGAATAAATTTAATAAAAACAGTTTTTAAAGACAATCTGTTCATGTAGTTAAAAGGGAAGTCTATTTAATTTAAGTTCTACAGTTTTAGCTCTTTAATTTATAGCATTCTCTTAAATATATTATAGAATCTTGGATAAATTTTTCTTAAATTTGCTGTTAGATGATACCACTCATATGTAATCAAAATTTAAATTATCATCAATATTAATATATATTATTAATTAAAATACTACATCGTCTTCGAGAACACACGAGTGTGCAAAATGTGAAAATATAGCTTAACAATAAATGTGGGGAAATTCAATAACAAAAATTAGTTTGTACAAGCATATTAAACGAAATAAATGTGTAAAACGAATCTATATCTGTATATAATCCTTAAATGCTTTAAATTAGTTGACATTCAAAAATATAATCAATGCAATTATTTTGATTAACAAACACATAATAAAGTTGGAAATTTTTACCATCATAGAATCACATGAGTTGAGCTCAAGTGAAAAATTAGAAAATGGAAATCGACTCATATTCCTACAACAGTAAAAAATAGGGCAATTCATTCCAAAATATCCATCTTGTATCTTCAGAATAAGACTTTAAGTTATTAAAGTACTTTTCTAATGGCATGACATCAGACAACACTAAACTAAAATATTGGTGCTTGTTGCCTTTAATCATTATATTGCTGCGACATATTTGAGTAATTGTAGCAATATGGTATAAATAATTTGGTAATTATTTATACTGTATTGCTACCTTTTTATACTACCATTTCCAATTTTAAAGTATAAATAATTTGATAATTATTCATACTGTATTTCTATATACTTTCGATTCTACAGTATAAATAATTACCAAATTATTTATAGTGTGGAAACGGAATCTGTGCTTGAACACCGCTTCCATGCTGACGTAAAAACACAAGTATGAATTAACTATTATACGGAGCGGTCAAAATGTTTTATGTTGATTTAAAATTCCGATAGAACAAACATTTAAACTATGTGAGTATAAATATGATACATGTGATTTACTATTGCAATTTTGAATAATTTTTGCAATATTATTTTTTTTATTTAAATTTTAATAAAATGCTTTACTTTACAACCATTATTAGTTGCATATTTCTTATCAGTAAAAATGAAACATTTCTAATTAATTGCTTTAATTATCTTGATTCAAAAGAAAATTACTTTCCACACGAAAAGCAACTACATTTTTTTTTAAATCTATCGACTTTCATCTGTTTTAACTCGTCGTTTTTATTTCCTTAACGACTTGTTAATGCGATAAAAATAATGAACCAAATCATAATATTTTTTCACACTGAAAATCTATCGTTTAATCATATTAATTAGATTAAAATTCTGCAATTATTTGAATGGTTACTTTTATTTTTAGAAGATTTTCTTTAATCGTAAACTTTATATCAAAGCGGGGTTTTTCCTTTTTTTCAAAAACTTGCTTATATTTTCGGAAAACCAAAGTAATCGTTTCAGATTTCTGTAAGAAACTCAACATAAATTAATTGCTTCAATAAATTTAATTGGAAGCAATTCATTTTTTTTATTTTAGCCTTCAACCTCAATTTAATCGAAATTCTTTTCAAATTCATTTGATTTACGTGACATAATAGCAATTTCTTTTAAGTGCATGGGACTATTTATGTGGAATTTCTCTTGTAATTGGAATATTTTCTTATTTTTGAATTACTAATTTTAAACTTTTTACTTGTATTTTAATAAATTCAATCCTATCAGTGCTGTTTTTAGAAAAAAATATTATATGCAAAAGTGCTAACAAAAAATATTAAAAAACTATCATAGAAAATATTAAGCTATTTAATCAAACATTGATTTTGAATTTCAGAAAAATGTTCTCTCACAAAGAAATGATTAGTAATTTTTTAGAATTACGCCCTTAAATAAATATTCCTTCGGCCATTAATGCTTTATCAGCATATTTACTTCCTCTGTGTATGAGCTGGGGCCTACGTTATATTAGTCACTTTCCGAGCAAAAGTTATGTATCGTACCTTTAATCATCCAATACATGACCTTTAATCGATCATACATAACCTTTTGCATCTTAACACATTATAATATTTGTTGAATTAAGTCTGAATGGCGCCATTTATAGAGATTAATACGTTAGTTAAAGTAACATATTAATGGTAATTAAGAACTCTAAAAACAATAATATATTAATTTTGAATAAAGATCTCAAAATAATGAAACAAGAGCAATTCGAAAATTTTATTTCCAAATACAATAAATTATTTTAACTGAGCAAAATTTTAAAACTGTTGTAAGCATATGAAAAATCGATTTCTCAATTCCCTACTTACAAACATATAACCTGAGAAATTGATTCATTTTGTCCACATCATTTTTTTTTCGAAATTCAAAAAAGTAGTTGATTTATATTGTTGTTCGAAAGAACACTAACTGCCTAATATGTAGAAGAATAGGCAGCTTCAACAAAAATTTTACTTTAATGTTAAAGTAAGTCTTTCATCAACTCAGAATGTTCCTAAAATTCTAACACCTCTTTTTCTCACCATTTTGCAAAAAATCTTTAAAAAATTTAATGAGGAAAAAAAATTAATGAGGAAAATAACTGAATGATAAAATGATCGCAAACATAATAAAGTCCTTCTGTCATAAATGCATTAGATTTCACTCAGAAATTAATCGATGTATGTTTAACTAAAGTCAATACTTCTTACGCATATTACCCTCTCTTCTTGAATTAAGAAAAATATTTAATAATTCATTCATAATAGAAAACTAAGCTATTTCCAGAGGCTTCATACAACCTTTTTGGTTTAAATTAGCTACCATTGATTAAAAAAGTATGAGAATGCTTCAAAGATGGAAGTGATCTATTCATATTTCATTCTATGAAAATATATTTTTAAAAAAAACAGAAAAATTTTCTTTTTAAAGTGTAGAGTACATTGCTAACATCTGACAGTTGATTATGAATGAATTATTAAATACTTTAATGCAATATTCGTTTCAGCTTCTTGTCAAAAATAATTTATATTTTAAAATGAATTCTCTTTTACCTGGATCTTCAACAAGATATACTTATTTTTGATAAAATTGCCAAAAAGAAATATGCTTGTGTATATAAATATTCATTAATGGAATTACAGAAATGAAAAGGGAGATTATAATGAAATTTCATATTTAATAAAATAAAACCAGACCTTCCTTATTTCCGAAATTCAATTCTAAAAAACTTCTTTTGCATTGTAAATTTTATTCATTTTTTTATCAAAATTCAGTCATAGAATTCCTAATCATTCCATGAGTAAGAAAAAAAGAATAATAAAGAAACAATTTTTATCAAATAAAATTGATTATAAAAATGGTCAAAAGAAAAAATTAAAACGTTAAAAAGTTTACATATAAATTTCCAGACAGCACAGAAACAAATGTTATAAGTAACTTTTTAGAATTATAGAAATTTGAAGATTGTTTTGTATTTGTATGTAAAAATTGTTACATGAAATAATAAAGGAAAATAAAACTAAAAAGTTTCAAAAAATCAATCCTATAGTCTTGATCACTGTTCAAATTTGCCAGTTTTTATGTAATTTTATTACGATTCCTAAATAAATCATCAATTGCCACTTGTCCATATAACCACCTGTTTTAAGATAAAAATCAAAAACACTGCTGTATTATATATTCACAATGCAAAAAAAAACCACATCAGAATGTCCCAGTCACGAATAATATACCGATTTCATACATTTTTAGTTCACTTGAATGCTCATGAAGCTCGGATATATCATCAATTTCTGTCCACATTCGTCCACTTTATAGAAACATGCAAAATAAAAATATTGCAGTGTCCCCAGCCGATATAACTTGAGCTAATTCAAGCACTAATTGCATCATTTTGAATCCATATTTTACATTTATCGTCCTTGTATAAAATCTGTATTTGCATTGAGTGTGATAATAAATTAATCAAAGTTATTTGATATTACTAATTCAATGCTGTTAATATGATGGGCGAACAGCTGGTCGCCGATAGTGGCTAGAATATACGAAATTACAAAGTTCTGTTGAAAAACACCTTACAGTTTTTTACTTAGTAGATGAATAAATGTAAAGATTTATATTTTATGAAATAAAAAAAATGCTAATTCCAGTGAGTAAAACAAATTCTATTCTCACTATTCAAAACAAAACAAGAAGTGTTAGAAAAAGTAAAGTAATAGAATACAGAGCATCTCTACACAAAAAGTATTGAAAAAAAATTGTTATTAATGACTTTTTTGAAAATGCAAGATAGATAAAAAGCTTAAGCTTATATAAAGTAACTAGTTACCGGCAGGATACAAAGTTCTTTTGTTATTAATACTCGATACCAGACTTGTTTATTATATAAAAAAACACATTTAAATTTTAGATACTACATCATAAAAAAATTATGCAAGGTCTTCCTGTCCTTAATAGCATAAAAATACATGGTATGAATTTCAAACATGAAATAGAAAGTAGTATGCAATTTAAATAAGTTTTCAAAAAACGATTTTATTTAAATTTGGATCCTCGGCAAATCAATAAAAACGCGCATTGCTTTAATGAAATTGAAATAATTACGAATTTTTTTTTCGGTACAATAATCTGAAATGAACTTTCATTTCCTCTCATAGATAAACAATATTAATATCTTAAAGAACTCTGTTAACTAATAAAGAAGTTTTTTCCTAGAAAATTTAAATATTTAGCACTAATTAATATGATTAAAAGATAGATGTTTCTGCTTATTTCCATTTTCAATATAAAATTGATGTAAATTTTTTTAACATATTAAGGATGCAAAGAATAAAAATGTAAGCCTCAATGAATATCAAAATATTATTTTTCAAAAAGAAATTTTAATGATAGTTTTTTTATTGATTTGAAATAATTAAACTAATTAAGGGCAATTCGAGAAAAAAAATCTTCAAAATTATTCATATTTTTCAAAACCCCTAAAATAAATATTAAACGCGAGTAATTCGACGCCACACTAATAAAACAAATCTTTCAAATCTTAAAATAAGTAGTTTAACACATTCAAATGGAAATTACAAAAAAAATTAAATTTTGGAGCTGTATTTTCACAAGATTTAGAAATATTTTTCTAACCTTTTAGAAATTGCATTTTTTAACACAAACCACAAGCATACAAAATAATAAATTCACAATATATGCGATATTTTTCATTTCCTTAACGATGCCGATATAAAATAGATTGCATGCAAATAATTTAGCACTTAAAAGTCATTCCGTCGCAGTATTAATAACTTCATATCAAAAGAGTGAAAGAAATCTAAAAGTAATAACACTTGAATGAATAATTGTCATGCTTAATTATCACTCTCTTAAGGATAATTATCATTCAGTTATCTTTAAGAGAGTTCTTGAAGCAACAGAATCCAGTTATTAAAATGACCTAAAACCCATTATATTCGAAGCTTCATAACTTGGCCAGTTTTTTATAGAACAGTTGATTTTTTTTTTATTTAAAATGTTATTATGCCAAAAACCATTTTACAAAAATGACGGATAAAACTAAAGGGTTGTATAAATACTTAAATTTCGTATTTTTTCACTTCAGCAATGTTTTCGCTGATGGTAACAATACATTTCTAAATCATTTATATTGTTTTTTACCTGTAAATATATGATTATACCCAATGGTTTAGGTATTAGTTATAGGACCTTGAACGTAGTTGCCCGCTACAGTTTTAAGCCCTGATATATTTTTCATCATGTTTTTTAATTTTCATACGTTTTACAAAATTGCTGATAGATTTAAAAGCTGACAATTCTCATTCTTTCCCTTCATATTCTTGAAATATCAATAAATACAAATACAGGCAATCGATACTTAGTAGATATAAAATTGCATTGGTTTTAAAGAAAAACAATGATTTAAGTCCATCTAATATACAAAAAATGCACATTCCTAAGAACTGACGTAGAGAATGAATTCGGAATATTAATATTTAATATGAATTCTTAGAAATATTGAAACGCATTCATGGAAAATGCATAATTCCAATATACGCACAATAAAAACAAAATTTAGCTTTAGAAAACAGTAATTGATTCCAAAATTGTATCTAATTCATCTATAATATATAACTGATATTAGTACAAAAATATAATTTTAGAAACACTAAAATTTTGCATGGACAAATAATTTGGATTGCTTCTTACATTTTCGGCATTCAAAGAATTGTAATACATCAGTATGTTACAATAACAATTTCATAGAGCGTTCATTATTCTTTTTCTTGTATTTTAAACCGTTTAATTCCATATAAAACATTTAAGTGCAAATATTACATGGTAACAAAATGTACTGTTCTATTCCGAAAGCAGCATTACAAGTTAAAAAGTAACTTTCCGAGTATTTCTTTCTGAGCATCTCCTAAAAGCGGAAATCGACTTCCTTTTATCTTTTCAGGTCATTAAATCGATGAACAACTTGCAGCTACCATCGGAAATATACATTCATCACGAAATATCCTATCCTTCCCATGCTATCATTTGTCAAAGCAATTCTGACAATCGAATATCACGATGAACTCTTTATTTGTAATTCTGGTCATATTAGGAATTAATAAGGATGCGAGGGTGTCTTTTATTGTTGTGAAATAAGAATAAGGCACAGGTTAAATGTAATATTTGTAAGCATTCAACACAAGTTATTAGCAAGTAAAACCAATAATTTTGTTTCAAATTCTTTAAAAGGTCTTTATGAACCGTAATTTGAACCCACTTATTACTTATGTTACAATTCGGGACTTAATTGTGTTACTACTTATAAAACATTGTATCTTGAATTCGGTATGGTGAAAATTATAATATGTACCTTAATATCAGTTTAATGATTCTTTTTTAGATCAAATACAGTTAAAAGATTTAAAGTTAAAATCAAGCATCTTATTTTTTTTTCTTCTCATTTTGTTTTATTAAATCCTGTTTATCACCAAGATACAGTCATTCAAACATACCTCTTCACTTCATGTCTTTTTCAAAATCATATACCTGGATTCATATATTGTTGAATTTCAAGAATAATATGGTCACTATTCAAGTTGTATTCAATGGAATAATTAGCTTAACTTGAAATTAAATTCTAATTAGAAAACGTATCTATATAGCAAAAAATGCCACAAGTGTCATATAATTAATATTTTATATCTTTAGAGTTTTCTCATAAATAATATGGCAGAAAGAAACATAGCACAGATGAAAATATAAACAAAATTCAAAAAAAATGAAAGAAATTTGACAAACAACACTTTTAATATCAAAAAGATTCCTTTTTACTTCTGGGATACGTAATACGGAATAATTGCGATTATCAAAAACTTCGAACAAGAGATTTTGACGAATCTCCACGTTTTAGACCCCTCCGAGTCCGAAAAACATGTTTTTCGAAAATGTCTATCGGTTTTTCTGTGACAAAGATAATTCAAAAACATAAGAATTTAGATGAAATTTGATAAACGGTCTTTACACAAAATGTGCAGCTTTCTACCAAATTTTTTGTAAAATCTGTTCAGAGGAACATCTGTCAGTTGTTCGAATACAAGTTAATAAGATATTTACAAAATGAAGAGTTAGATAAATTATAGAACACAGATTGAACATCTATAGAGTAGACACCTGTCAAATTTTGAGCCAAATCCAACTGCGGGTTGACTGTCTGTCTGTCTGCACTTTCAGAAACATGTAAACACGATAATTCAAAAACGCAATGACCTAAATATATCAAATTTGGCATTGGATTTTGTGACTACCATTTTTGAGTCTTCGATTAGGGGAGAAAAACGTTTCTAAAACAAATTCAATTTTCGTATACTATTAACCGAAAGTCAGATTAATAAAATAATTCCAGAAGGATGAAGCGATTTATTTAGCAAAAATTCTAGATTCAAGCCAAAATTTAATATTTTATAACTATTGTATGCCAATGACACGCAAGGCATTCTATGGCATGATAAATTTATTAGAGAATATTCAAACAAATTTTTGGGGAGATACCATCGCCTCTTTCATTAAATACTAAAACCTAATACAGATTAATCAAAAGTCGTAGATGTTTTATGAAAATTATAAAAGGTTTATAAGCCCCCACTCCACTGCACCCAATGACGAAGGCTGCAAACTAGTTCGGAGAAGAAAGGCCACATGATATCCGAGGGGAGGAAACTAAGAGGGACGGAGATCAAGAGGGACGGAGACAAAGGCGAAATACAAGGAGGGCGCGAATGATTGAGACTTGTGGTATGCCATTGAACTAATGCAATTTGATTTTTGTTTTCAGACTGATGTATTGAATATATTTATGTAAATATGTAAATTGAGATAAAACACATAATCTAGAATAAGATTGGCTTACTGAATTTATTTTTGCAAAATTTTCATATATACATATAACATTTAACTAACTAAACCGACGATTTAGGTCTGGAAGGAACGATGCACCAGCCATATTAAAGTGTCTCTGAAGAAATGAATGGAACTTCAGTTTGCTGAAAATTGCAATAATAATTAATTGCAAAATTGCAATCAACCATAGTTTCCGTCAAGTACCGAAAATCAATTTAATTATTATTTTTTTAAATAAAATACGGCTAGAAGATTTAAAGTTAAAATCAGACATGTCTCAATCTTTTTTTCCCTTGTCACTTCCTTAGTTTCCTTAAGTTTTTAAATGCCTTACAAAGAAATACAACTTTTTTTTTCGAGAATGGAACAAGGAAGTATTATTTTTTATGATTCTTTATAATTTGAAAATTAATTTATCAAAAAGCCTGAAAAAGTTAACATATTATAAACTTGTAGCTGAGAATGACATGCTTCTTATGCCCTCCAAAACAATCTCATATTTGACCATTTTTAATTAGAATTTGTTCTCCTATTAAGAATAAAAATACAAGTTTAGCTTAAATATGGCCCTCCCTGGGGCCACCTCGTAATTGAGAATGTGAAGCTTCCGGCTTGGTAGTTGGTTCTCGCCACCCTAGTCAGGGTTGACTCCTCCGACCGATGACAAAACGCACTTCCTTAGGGAAAGGTTGTACCGTAGTCGGTGATGGCCCTTAAGACATCAACCATAGTTTCCGCCAGTCTGAGTAATGCGGCAATCAGATAATTTAGATTTTTCTGTGTGCCTCGGGGAGGCTCGAAGTAGCCGGTGTAAGGTTAGCTTAAATATGGTAGTAAGAACAATGTAATGTTTGTAATGCTCTGGCGATTCGAATTTAGTTTTTTTTTCCAACTCTCCAATCTCATCTTATTTTCTTCTTTCTTATATAAGTATTCTTTGAATAATTGTAATAACATGTTTATGCATTCGTGAGCATTTATTATCGCTGTATAATTCTTGAGTAGTATATTTAGAGTCTTTTCTATCTTATAGTAAACATATCCATTTAAGCAAGTAAATAACTTTAGTTCAATATATCTATCTAAACCATTAATAAATAGTAACAAAATAAGAAATCCTTAGTACTAAAAAAGAGGAGATTAACTTACTAAAATACTTATGCAAGTTTTTCCTCCATCAAAACGCTTAAACAATAATTTCTTTAACATTCGTTTCCCTGTTTTACCATTGTTAAAAAATATTAAACAATATATTTTTAAATAAGCAATTTATGTGGCATATTCTTATTTGTAATCATTACTTCACGAAGAAATATGCAATTTTCTTCAACTTTTATCATAAAAATTCGCTTCCATTGTCCCTTTCAAATTTCATACCAATTATCCGCAGTTAAAATGTGCACAGTAAATCCCTTCATATATCAAACAATGAAAGCGATTGCCGATGGGCTTTTATCAGAAAATTATTTAGAATTTTCTAGAAAAAGATGTCAAAAAAAAGAGAGATCGAATATCTAAATTTCTGTGGGAAAAATACCGAAAGAATGCGACTGAAGAAATAAATATTGAACTACATGAAATTTCCTTGAGTCTTTCCATAAGGAATATAAAAGGGTTGCGATAATAATGTAAAAATTGTAGGAAAGAATAAGAAATTCGCTTTTTGAAATATTGCACCCGAATCTTTTGTCATTTATGAGTCAGTAACATGTTATTCAAAAGTAAAAATGTAATTTGCTCTTTTTGGATAAATATATCCAAAAGCGTAGATATACAGGGGAAAAAAGATTGCAAATAAAATGAGTATATTGAAGATACATATTTCTCCTTGTTTTGGACACAATTTGTGGAAGCATTATCCATTTGATGAATTGAAAACATAAGAAATAGAATTTTTAGAAAAGAAACTGCTCTAAACTTAAAGTAAGGTTTTAAAAAAAGACATGCTACAAGAAGTTCATATAAGATTTTAAAAAACGTCAACAATAAAAATGTCTACAAAGTCGAAAAATGAACTACAATGGGGGAATATTCTTAAATATAGATATAATAATAGATATGATCATATCTTTTTCAAAATAGATATGATGATCTGTTTTAAGAAAAATTAATTCGTTGTTGCATGATTTTTATAAAAAACACTTTTATATGAAAAATACAATTATCGTTCGACAAAAGATGGATGCACAACTTGTATTTTCATGTATCCATAAATAAAAACATGTTTACTTTCTCAATTATTTAAATTTGCAAAGCAAATAAAAATATTTACTTTTTATTACATGTTTACATAATATCAAACGAAGGTTGTTGATCTCCTGTACTCAGTCATTTAATATTTGAAATACGTCTTTTTAAATTAACTAAATAATATCCCTTTTGAATACTTGCTGTCGAATTTTGACTCCTTTTAAAAAATGTAAAATTTTAAATAATTCAACTTTTACTTTGCGTTTGAAAAAACAAGTTTCTGAACAATAACGCTCCAGTAACAGAAAAATATTTTTTGCATTTTATTAATTAATCAGCATTATATCTTATAAAAATTCAATCAAACTCATTATTTAGCTGAATTGCACAAAACAATTGCTACAAGTTGCTTGAATTTATTGGAATTTACATTACCAAATAGTATTGGATGCATTTTCATCAATATCTATACAGCTTGCACGTTAACAGTAATCTTTACTTTCTGCTGACAATAGCTTTTAAT